>VXBQ01011382.1:39693-102517 GCA_013400175.1 Phainopepla nitens | reverse complement strand
CCTCCTCTCTCTGTGAATCAAAAGATCCAAACCAAGCGTGCTTACCCCACCCCCAGAGAAGTGCATAGCTGACTGCATAATGCTTTGTGTTCAGCAAAAATCTCCCTGTAGGTTCACACCACCTGTTCCTGACCTCTCCATCACATCAGAGAATCAGAGAATCACAGAAGGGTTTGGGTTGGAAGGGACCTTAAAGGTCATCTCATCCCAATCCCCTGCCACAGGCAGCAGCAGCTCTGTTCTCAGTGGTTTCAAACTTTTCAAAGCTTCATTTAGTGCAAGGTTTCCCCTCCCTATCTTCCCAGTTCCTTATCAGTCAGAAATGTGGGAACAAAGCCTCAGACTCAAGGAGGAGTCTCCCTTTCACCTCCAAGGATCAGATTTGGGAGCACAAGTGGCAGCAGCCACACAGTTTGAGGAGTCTTGCAATGCAGGAGGGAGGTGGAGAAGGAGAGCAGGGGATGAGTTGGGAGAAGATTGAAGACAAGCCAAGGAATGCCTCATGTTTTGGCTCTTCCTGCTTAGACACAAGATCAATTAATCCATGTGGTGTTTTGTGGCATGCCTGAACGCAGAGCTCCTGAGCACCCAGCAGGGTGAGGGTCAGGGATGAAGACACCTGTACACATTCCAGCACCAAACAGGAGCTGGGCTGGGATTTTCTGCAAAATAGTTTTTCACTTACTCAACTCAGGCCTACCTAAGTCCTTCCTAAGTACTTAATTCCTTTTTTGGGAGTGGGCCCTTGGCCAGGCAGTTGCTCTGGCTGCTGGGAGAGTGTTTTCACACAGCTCCTGCTGCCTTCCCCATCCCAGAGTGAGGACAGGCCATCTCTCCAGAGCACAGCTCCCAGGGAAAAGGCACCCAGAGAGGCTGATGCTGCCTTTTTTGTCAGATTGCAGGGTGTGGGCTCAAAGTGGGTGACTTGTTTGCCCCAAAGGCATGTTTTCCCTTGATTTCTGTCTCTTTGGATACTGCCTGGTATAAATTACCCGGCTGAAATCCTCCTGCACGAGCCCATCTGCCAAGAGTTTCATGGTGTTGTACCCAAATGAGGGGTGTCTGCGTTTCCTTTCAGGATTCTGGTCACAAGGTGGCAGCTTCATTAGGCAATGAGATAGAAAATAATCAGTCTGAAGCCATTTACTGCCTGTAAACTGTCAGGAAAAAAGTTCAAGGGGAAGGGAATCCCCTCCCAGCTCAGCAAGAGAACAAAGGAACTGGATTGGTCTGCTGTAAGGGAAGCCCTACAGGAGCCTTCCACTTCCTAAAGGGGGCTGGAGAGAGACTTTTCACAAGGACAGGGCATGACAGGACAAGGGGAATGGGCTTAAACTGAAGGAGGGCAGGGTTAGATGGATTTTGGGCAGGAATTGTTCCCTGGCAGGGTGCACAGGCCCTGGCACAGGGTGCCCAGAGCAGCTGGGGCTGCCCCTGGATCCCTGGCAGTGCCCAAGGTCAGGCTGGACACTGGGGCTTGGAGCAGCCTGGGACAGTGGAAAGTGTCCCTGCCCATGGCAGGGCCTGGAATGAGATGGTTTTAAGGTCCTTTCCAACCCAAAGCATTCCATGATTCCATGATAAGCTTGCTGGGACTGTCATTCCCTGCTCACCATAGGCTGGTTGTGTCCTTGCTTTCCCTAAAGGCCAGCACCTTATTTTTAATTTTCCCAGTACCCACCTATCACTTCATCACTGTGAATAACAGCAATAGTAATAATAAAGTCAAACTCAGAGCAACTGATTTGCCAGCTGGTTTGAAATTTGCTGCATCTGTTTCAGAGCTGGAGAGGGGATAGTGGAACAGAAAACTGTTCTGCTTTCTTTTCTTGTTTGTTTGCCTTTTCCCTCCAAATTCATTTCTTGGCCTAATAAAAATCTGGTTTTGTTTAAAAACAAGCAAGCAAACAAACCCCAAAACAGACACTTCCTCTGGATTTTTAATTACAATTGTCAGCAGGTGGTTGAAAACGAAGAGGAGTGTGCCAAGTCGTGGCAGGGAGAAAAGTTAGCGCTTTGCTGGTCGTTCAAAAATTTGGATAAAACAGCTGCAGGCTGCCTTCCCCAGGGCTGCTGCTTCTCTCTGACTCTCAGCTGGGACAGGAAGGACATTTTTCAGGCAGCAGTGGGGCATTTCAGAGCAGTTAGAGCAGGCAGTTTACAGTGGTTTGTGCTCCTCTTTATTTTTTTTCATGACACATCCCCTGGCACCCCAAACCCAACAGCAGACACCAGCTTCCAGCACCCCGAGAGCATCATCTCCTCCCTGTATCCCAACCCCACAAGGAAAGGAACACATCCTGGGGCTCAGCAGCTCTCTCTTTAATTGCAATTCGTGGTGCCAGCTCCTTGCACTGTGTCCCAGTCAAGTTGGGGTTTGTTTTTAATTAGTCACTGCACAGCAGGGCTGTCTCAGAGCTGGGTGGAGGTGTGGCCATGGGGGTGAGGCTCCCTGCCGGGTGCTGGGGCAGAGTTCTGGCTCTGCTTTCTCCCCATAAATCACGTTTCCAGTGAATCACAGCTCTCCTTTAGCCCACACCACCAGCCCATTAAGAATTGCTTTGATACCCCATGAATACCCCACAAATACTCTGCAGAGATAACATAATTTTCCATCTCTGTGCAGCCACTCAATCTCAACACTGAAATGTCAGGCTATGAGAAGAGTTTTCCACCAAAAAATTTTAAAATTCCTGTGACTTTTAAATATCTAAAGACCTCAATAGTATTGAAAATAATTGTAGGGTGCAAAAGGCCATGAAGCTGGTAAGGGGAGAAAAAAATAATTTTATTTAAAGGACTGTATATTGGTAACCTTTTTTCATCTACTCCTAATGTGGACAAAATCAAATCTAACTAGGGAAACAGCACACCTTGACCCAGCAGGAAGGTGGATGCTGTTACTGGAATAAAGTTTTTCCTATAAAAGGATTCCTGGATCTTTTTTACCTGTTTGTTGTAGCTGATTTGTGCTGCTTCATGTAGGCAGAGCAATGATAAATACAGAGTAACCCGCTAAATAATCCAAATTTTTGTCATCTCTGCATGGCCAGGACACACCAGTGAATTTGGAGTGATATTTGCCATCCTACAGAGCACATTTCCAAAAAAGAAGGGTGGGTTTGTCAGGGTTTCATCTTAAAACTTGTTGCAAGCTGATTTTCTCAGGAAGTTATTTGGTTATGAAGAATTGCCCTGCCTGTGTGAACAAGTTCACACTGTGGAAAATGTTTTCTGAAAGCGACTCTTCTCTCATGCTGACAAAATGCAGCCTGTGAGACAAAGTATCCACTTCTCTCACCCAAACCTAAATTATTTTTACATTGGACGTTTTTCTCTCCCAGGCAAAGCACAGATGATGCTCCTGGCACATATAACTGACTTATTTTATGATAATTAATTACTTTACAGTGAATTACAGCAATTGTGGACAATACTGTCTTTGAGGGGCACAACATCTTCAAAAATGTTAATTCCTACCCCATTTTCTCTGCACTACAAAGATTTCAAATTGCACAAAGCACCCATTTCCCTTGATTGCCCAGGCCTGATAAATGGAAAGCAAGCTCTGCTTCGTCTCAAACAAATGATTGGAAGCTACTTCACCTAAATAAAACTTAGAAAAAAATTGAAATGCTGGAAAGAAAATTCAGTAGTGTCCAATAGATTCAGGATGTGATATTTCACAGGCAAACATTCATGTGCACTTACACAGAAGTCGAAGTTGACTCCTATTATTTAAAATATCATTCCATGATATGAGAGGTCAGCGGGTTGGAGTTGAAAAACACCAAGGCTGGGGGTTCAAGCTCTGTATGGGTCATTCCCTTAAAAACTGGGTTTGATGGTCCTTGTGGGACCCTTCCAACCCAGGAGATTCTGTGATTCTGGGATTCTGTGATTCTGGGATTCTGAGATTCTGGGATTCGGAGATTCTGGGATTCTGAGATTCTGGGATTCGGAGATTCTGGGATTCTGAGATTCTGGGATTCTGGGATTCCCAGCTCTGCAAAGCACAAGCAGTTGCAAATCTCAAACATTGCCATGGGGGATTTTTCTCTATCTAAAGTCAGGTGGATGCATCTTCTTTCACACACGTCCCTCTTTGGGCCATTATTGCCCTTAATAAGACCTCTAGATCTTGAAATAAAATAATTTTCTCAAATGTCCAGTCTTGGACACATCCCCAAGAACCAGGAACCAGCGCCTGGGGCAGTGGTCTCAGAGCAAAGTGCTTTGCTAAAACACCTCCCAGAGGTGTGCTGGGGTCACCCTGGTGCTCACACACCCTGTCCCCATCCCTGTCCCCAACCCTGCTGCCCCTCACCAGCTCCCAGAGGGGACAGAAGTGGTCATGGAAGTCCTCTAAACCACTAAAATTCTGGACTGATGTACAAACCAGGGCCTTTCACCTGCCTCCCTGAGGTGGTCAGGCAAGGATTAAAAATATCAGTGACACTTCCCCATTGGTGTAGGGTTGCTTATCCTCAGCACTGCCCAAAAGTTTTGTTTCAGGGCAGCTTTCTCTTTTTTTTTTTTTTTTCTATTGTTCCTGACCAATCCAGGGATGTGGTTAATTTAAGGTTTAAAAGGCTTTTGCTCATACATACACACACACCCATATATGTTTTCCACTGAAGTCTGTGCTTTTTCCTAGACCCACCCAAATTCCAGCACATAGCTCACTCGTGTGCCAAGCTTCCCTACTCTCCTTGCAGTGAGTGGAAAAATGCCCTTTTTTTCACTCCTGAACATTTTAGGGGGAGAACCTCGTAGAGGAGAAAGAAGAATTTAGTTATACCTGTGTTTTCAGAGCAGAAATAGGAGAGAACCTCAGTGTTGTCAATGGGAATGCTTTGTTCCTAAGGTTTAGGATGTTCTGAGCCCCAGTGCTTGCTTGGGACTCCGAGTTGGAATTGTGGAGTGCCAAGGAGATTTAAAAATTAATAAATGTGAAGCAAAAGTAGCTTCTGATTGGTAAAACTCCATTCTGTTCATATGAAGTAAATAACACTGCTGAACCTTCTGGCATTTTAGGTGGGGGCTGAGAGAAAATCAGAGATTAATGGTGAGAAACACTGGGGAGTTTCAAGCGGAAATGGCTTCAGCCATGTCATTCTCTGCCCCCTTGAACGGGGTATTTTGGGCTACCAGCAAATTCATGGGATCCCAGAATGGTTTGGGTGGGAAGAATGGACCTTAAAGATCATCCAGTTCCACCCCTCTGCCAAGGGGGGTTGCTCCAAACCCTGTCCAACCTGGATTTGAACTTGGGGAGAGGTGGTGGACCAAGGGCTGGAACAGCACACAAGCTGCATCCAAAACCCTTTCCATTTCTCTGGCCTCCACTGGGATTCTCTGATGCCTGGTTAAGGCTGGTCTCCCTCGATTTCCTCTTCTCAGGGAAGGCATTAATAAATCCTCTCTGACTTACAGAGCTCCCTGTTTTCATGGAGCTTGTTGGAACATAATTCCTAAAGCCTCTGTTCACCTGCCAAGCCAAGCTGAAATTAGCCCATGGATTTAAAGATGTGGGCTGGTTTGTATCCTTTCACTGTTAGGTGATGGAAATTAAAACAGGCCAGATTTAATTATTTATCCTTTCCATCAGCAACGTGCTAACATTGTACAGGAGCTTATTGTCACTCATATATCTGCAAAAATTGGAATAAAAATAGATTTTTTTTTAAGAAGAAGCTGTTTCCTGAGATTCTTGACTGGGAGGTTACATATCTCTGCTCTGTCGTGTCTTCCAGATAAACTCCCAAGGAATCAGAGGGAAAAGAATCTTTGTTTACCTCCTTGCTTTCCCAAATTGCTTGATCCCTGCCAATTTCCATGACACAGACCCCTCAGTCTGCTGCAGCGACTGTGGCTTCAGGAAGGGAGGAAATAGCATGAAAGTACTGGTGCACATCAATGTTTTTGGATTTTCTTGCCAAACCAGAAATATCAAAACAAAATTAAAAAAGGAAAAAGAAAAAAGTTTCCACTTTTCTGGCAAAATAAATAATAATAAAAAAGAATAAAAAACAAAGCAACAAAACATTAAAAGGTCATTCTAGCTGTTTGTTCAAACCAAAACTAAACGTTTCTTTTTGACGTTTGCACAGAAATGTGTGTGTGTTTCATTTAAATCAGGTGAGGAACAAAACATTCCTTGGAGTGACAGATTGTTACATCTTGCTTCCACAAAGCCAAAATACCATTTCTTTTACTGTTCAGTTTTTTTCTTTCTTTCACCTAAACCTGCATTTCCAGCCCACAAAACTTCTGGTTGAAAAAGCCTCAGCCAACCTTAAGAACCACAGGAGTTGGTTTGGTGACACTTGGAGTGACACACCCTGTTCTGGCTGTTGGGATCTGGGAACACAACCACAATTCCCTCCTCATTTTCCTTTTCCTCACAGTTTCTTAGGAACCTCCATAAAAGCAGTGATAATGTGCCCAAACAAGAGAAAAATCTCACGCTGCTTTTCAAAGCCCCTGTGTTTCCTTACCCTCAAAGCAGCCTGTTTGGCTGGTTTATTTACACATGCCTTATCTTTATGGCTGCTCCTTTATGATCCCATGTCATCTCCAAAGCTGCTGCAATCTTTTACAGTTGGGAGCTCGGGAAGGTCCAGCTTTGATCACTGGAGTCATCAGGCTGAAAAGAACAATTGTTCCTGCTCCGCTGAGAATTTTTTCCGACTGCGCTCAGGACACCGCAAACTTATTTTTAAAACCCTACAACGCTCAGCAGCTCCTCTACCTTGTTTTTCTGTGAGTTTTACAGATGCCCTGGGTTTCAGGAGGCACTTTGATGTTTCCCAAGCTGCCTGATTTATGAGAACAAAAAATAACCACCGTTCCCCAATTATTTTCTGTCGCCTTGTAATAAGGCTCGATGCATCAATGGAAATTCAGTCTAGGCACAACGAATAACTGGGGAATGAGGAAATCAGCTGCATCTCCCACAAGAGATCATTCTTCCAGTGGAAAAATCAACCTTTTTTTGATCTCTAACCCTCTGTACTTTTCCTGTAAAAATTAATAAAGCCTCCATTTTCATTGGAAAACACACTTGATGGGAAATGTGTAACTGGTAGACCTTTCTGTTATTTTAGAGCTGTTTATATTCTATTTTAGTGCTGTTTGAACAGAATTCATATTTTGTAGGTAAGTGCTGAAGATAAGTGGTTGCAAAAAGCAGCTGAGCAAGGCTGTGGATATTCTCAGCTTGCAGCAGATTTCAGATGGGGTGAAGATCATGGCACTGCTGAAAGCCCAGGGACTGTCACTCCACCAGCCAGGTGACAGCTCAGTGGCAAAGCAGAAAACTCCTCCATTCCCTGTTCTGTTCTGGTGACACCCTGTCAAACCCAGCCCTTCCAAAGTAAAATCTCTTTCTGAAAAGCTGTTCCCTTGCTCCACTTGCTGCACGGCTCAGACTTCTGGTCTGCAGGCAGACTGGTGTCACAGCATCTCCAAAATCTGCTTTTTCTTCCAGTCCAGAGTTTCAGTTTATTAATTAACATTTCCCAATGCTCCTCCTGCTCCCAGTCTTTCTCATCTGTCCCACTCAAAAATTCTGGTATAAAAAAATCTTACATCTTTTCTGCTAATTTGACCATTTTAATTTCTTCTTCATTAATTCAAACACATTTTTCACTTCTTTATTCCCCTAAAGGTCACAATCTAACCTTTCCACAGCTGCTGCCCTGACCCCCATAACTCTGCTTTCTTCTCCTTTTTTGTTGGCATCTCATTCCTCTTTGTCCTCAAATCAATCCCTGGGGTTTTTTTGCTGCTTTCCTGGTTTAGACTTCTCCCATTCCACAATAGCTTCCCATGTGACATAAATAAAATTCCCCTCTTCCCCATATCCTGCAAATCCACCTGTTTTAAAATACAACTTCCACAAACTTCTCCCCATCATTGTGTTCACCTACAAAGTTCCTCCTGTGTGTCCCTCACTGTTAGATCTGAAATAATTTACAGCAGATCTGAAGTTCTTCTCTTTGTTCATCTGACTGCAAAGTCTATTGAGGACCTGCTGTGCTGTGAGAAATAATTTGTTCTGACTGTAGGCCATGTTCAGCATCAGCACAGATAGTAATAATAATTTCCTTGGAAGCATGCATTTTTCTGGGATACCTTGAGAGATGGATGTGCCCATCTCCCTGCAGTGCCCGATGACCTGAGACCAGACCTTGAACTTTTAGACAGCTGAAATTGTATTTTCCTTGCATCTCTGTAGCAAGGGGAGAGCTTTTGAAAGCTGCCAAGTTTATTTATTCCATGAAAATCAACTGTTCCAGTGTATGTGAAGGTACCCCTCTCCTCCTGGAAGGATGAGAATTACACATGTTAATTACCTGGTACAGGTATGCATTTTAAGTTGGAATAGCCTAAATAAATACAGGTCAGTCTGAGTTGTACTGGTGAAGCCTTTTAGGTGAAATCCCGTGGGAAATGCTGTGCTGTGTGGGATCCCAGGTGAGATTACACACCATGATGTGTGTTTCCATCACATGGTTTAGTTGTTGTAAAAAATGCAAATTATGCACTGAATATTATGAACAAGTTTCTTATATAAAAACAACCCATCTAGGAATCTAAAATAAGGTGTAGGATTGGTCTGCTCTGTTTTAAAGGTTCTTGCCTGTGACATTCCCTGTCACAGGTCAGCTTGGTTTTCCATGTCAACATGGAAACTGTCACAACAACTCTCACCAAAATATGGATTCATCAAGCCTGAAGGTTGAAAAGGCTTCCTCATCCGTGATCACAGAATCACAAAATCATCGAGGTGGGAAGAGCTTCAAGCTCATCCAGTGTCACCCCAGCAGACCAGCATCACCTCAAACCCTGTCCCCAGGGGCCACATCCAGACTCCTCCTGAGCACTCCCACAGACAGGGACTCCAAACCTCCCTGGGCAGCTCATCCCAAGGCCTGACCACTCTGCCAGGGAAATTTTCTTTGCCAATCTCCAACCTGAGCCTCCCCTGGTGCAATTTGAGGCCATTTCCTCTCCTCCTTTCCCTTGGGACACGGCAGCAGAGCCCGACCCCCCCTCAGTGCCCCTCCTGGCAGGGAGTGGTGCAAAGCCATAAGGTCCCCCCTGAGCCTCCTTTTCTCCAGGCTCAGCCCCTTCCCAGCTCCCTCAGGGATTCTCCAGCCCCTTCCCAGCTTCCTCAGGGATTCTCCAGCCCCTTCCCAGCTCCCTCAGGGATTCTCCAGCCCCTTCCCAGCTCCCTCAGGAATTCTCCAGCCCCTTCCCAGCTCCCTCAGGAATTCTCCAGCCCCTTCCCAGCTCCCTCAGGAATTCTCCAGCCCCTCCAGGTCTCTCCTGCAGGAGCCAGAGCTGGACCCAGCCCTGGAGGGGCCTCTCAGTGCCAGCACAGAGGGACAATCCCTGCCCTGCTCCTGCTGGACACACAATTCCTCATCCAGCCCAGGTGCCAGTGGCCTCTTGCCCCCCTGGGCACCCCTGGGCTCGTGTCCAGCCGCTGTCACCAGCACCCCCAAAGTTTTTATCTGTGTAATTCCAAAATATTTACACCCTGCATCGGACACCTCTGTCACTGCTGCTTCTTTCAGAGGTTCCCTTTTCACGATGTGATTTCAAATCCTCCTCTCCTTTTCACCATGGTTCACCTGGCATTTATTTAGCAAGATGGGAGCCAGTGATCTGTTGATAAAGAGCAGAAAGCTAAGCCAGAGTTATTTGGTGGTGTGAACTGCCTCAAGCCGAGCAAAGCTGAAGATCAGGAGCAGTTTCTGTTAATAGCACCTGGAGTTTTAAAAACTCAGCAAATTCTTGTCCACTATTTCATTTTGAGGCTGGGGAATGAGGATCTGGTCATTCTTCCAGCTTTTTTTGCAGATTTCAGTCTAAATATTTCAGCTTACGGTGAAAAGTGCTTAAATCAAAGTTTCTTGTGAGAACAGAAAGGTATTATTGATTTCTAAGACATTTTCATTCGTTATGTGACATCTTGTGTGGTTTACAAACTTCTTGTATTTCTCTGTATTTCTTGTGATTGTAAAGCAATCACAGACAAAAGCTTTTCCTTGATTATATAATCATTATTTATAAGATCTAAACAAGCACTGGAGCATTTAAAGGCATGCTGTCCTCTCAAATATTTTCACTGTTTATCAACCAAAAATACACCTGCAAATGCAGACCCCCACACTGGGGTACAGTAGGAAGATAAATCACTGGGGTTGTCCCACTGAAATATGTCTTTTTGCATTTCTGGACAAAAAAAAACCAGAGACATTTTCTTAAAATAAGATTTTATGTTCCCTGTCTGAGACCTTAAAAAAGGGTAGAGAGATTTATTACAAATAAGCATTATTTTGAGTCGTGATCAAGTCACAGCTTTGGATATTTTATTCGGACAAGAAAAGTAGTCAATGCTAAATTTTGTATATTTTTGTTCAAAAATTATAGTTAAATTTTATCCATTTTTGCAAAATGATATATTTAAGGTTTAGTGCTTTTTTTTTTTTTTTATGGTTTGGAGTTTCTTTGGATAATTTTTGGGGATTTTTAGACTGCAACAACAGAATAGGAAAGTATTTCAAGGACCAGGAACCTCAACAGAATCCCTCACAACAATTAATTTTCTGCCTGTTCTTAGGAAAAAATGAGCTTTAATCTAAAAATACTAAGCTGGGAACAGTCCAGAGATCAACTACCAAGTGCCACTAATTGTGCCAGTCAACCAAACTCAATGTGGGGCTAAAGTAAAACATTGCCTTAAGAGGTTTTCTGGTTTTCATCCTATTTTTGTGAGAAAGTTTTGCCATTTGCATAAGGAAATGAATCAGGATTGCAACTCCAACACCTCCTCCCAGATGCTGATACACTTTTGGTCTTCTCTGAAAATCAGAGTCTGTTTGCTTGGGTGAGAGGCTGGAGGGGTTCAGGAAAGAACAACTGGCATGGAAGTGTCCAGGATGGGCAGTGTGGATTGGATCATTGCTGAGCAGAAAACAAGGGAGACTGGGGAAATTTCACAGGCAAGCTCAGAAAATCACAAAAGCATTTGTCTGGTTGCCATTTTCCTTTGGAAATTAAAAATGAAATTAAAATCATTTAACCAGGAACATTTGGTCAAAACATAACCATCTATTATATCCTATTTATTTTCCTTATTTTATATTATTTTATTTTATTTTATTTTATTTTATTTTATTTTATTTTACTTTATTTTGTTTTATTTTATTTTATTTTGTTTTGTTTTGTTTTATTTTATTTTATTTTATTTTGATTTGTTTTATTTTATTTGTATCTATTTTTTGTTTTCGTCAAGCTTTGTAATTCTAGAGAGGAAAAGGGGAAATTTTGATCATGATCTATTTTAACCTTTTCTCTTCATCAGTTCATGCTAAGAATATATCTTCTAAAGTCATCTAAGTAGGTGCATTGTTATATATATTCCTTCCCTACAGATTATGGTAATATATTGAACAGATGACCATTTTTATCATCTACTCTCAGTGCAAAAGTGCTAATTTTAGATAAGGAAAAGTTCATGATGTGAAACCAGACTAAACCAACAGTGAAACCTCTCAGTTGAAACAATGGAGATTAAATTAATCTGATCAGGTTGTACGATTGTCCCAGTCAAAATTTATTTTACTTCATGATTTTTGAGGCATGACAAAGAGAAGGTGGCTCTCTGGGCACAGACAAATCCTGCTGAGCATCTTCATGAGAAAAACCAACCAGAAAGGAGTGAAATATGATTTTAAATGGGACCAACCCTTGTCCCAGCACTTTACTTTCACCAGAGGCAGCAGAAGGTTTGCTGAAGGCTCCTGAAGATGAAATTTGCCACCTTTCTCCTCACTGGGTGTAAAGAACTGTTATCCCAAAAATCCCACTTCATGTCCCAGCAATATTTGTCCAGTGAAGGGTGACAATACCTAAAGCTCCACTCCTGTCACATCTCATTCCCTTTCTGCCTGACCATGACCTCTGCCTCGCTGTGAACCTCAGGGTGTGCTGGCCACACAATTTCCTACACTGGCCACACAGGACAATTTCCTACTCTGGCCACACAATTTCCTACTCTGGCCACACAGGACATTTCCTACACTGGCCACACAATTTCCTACACTGGCCACACAGGACAATTTCCTGCTCTGGCCACACAGGACATTTCCTACACTGGCCACACAATTTCCTACACTGGCCACACAGGACAATTTCCTGCTCTGGCCACACAGGACATTTCCTGCTCTTAGGAGGAGCCAGAGATGCTCTGGTTTGTGATGGATCCACGTGCATCTCACACCACTCAGCACAGACAGACAGAGAGGGAGGAGGAGTTTCATTTCATGCCAGTCCTTGGGAGCTGCTTTTTCCCAGGAACTGTTGACTCAAGGAAAAACAGATTGACAAATGATATTTGCCAAATTCTTTTCCATATTAACACCAAACTATTTACCCTATTACCACCAAGTTCTTTTCCATATTAACACCAAGCTCTTTGCCATATTACCACCAAGTTCTTTCCATATTAACACCAAGTTATTTTGCCATATTAAATCCAAGTTCTTTATCATATGAACACCAAGTTCTTTGTCACTTAAACATCAAGTTCTTTACCATAATAATACCTAGATCTTTGCCATATTAATATCAAGTTCTTTGCCATATTAACTCCAAACTCTTTACCATATTACCATCAAGCCCTTTAACATATTAAATCCAAGCCCTTTGCCATATTTACAAACACATCCAGACACACTGAATGCTGAAATGATGTTCAAGCCTGTAATAACTCACTCAAGTCATTCATGACTTCTCTCATCTCCAGAGGTTAAGGACAGCTCAGCTTTCAGATATTTAGCATTTAGTAAATTTCTTCCTAGTAAACTGACAAAGTTGATTTTAACTGTTTCATACAATAATCAATAATTTTTATCATCTTCATACACATATAAGGTGCTTCTAACGGTAAAGATTTTTCCCTCCATCAAGCAAACAAACCAAAAAGGCATCACCCCAAAACCTGCCTTGTTGTTCCTTGAAGAAAAGTGAATCAAAATTTATTTCATAATGCTCTGAGGTTCAGCAAGTAAAACAGTAACATTCTGTTTTTCTTGGTCCTTCCCAGCCTTGGTCTCCACCTGTTCCCAAAGAACACAGCCTGTCTCTGTGGACTGTGTGTCTGAGGAGAGGGAAATGGGACAAGAGGCAGAAATAATATTCCAGGCAGCTTTAATGAAATCTAGATAAATCAATAAAAAATTCAGCTGCAATCAGGGCTGTGGGCTAATGCCTTTTTTTCCTCCATTGCACAAGGAGCCAGGATAAAAAAGAACTATTTGTTTTCATTTGAAATTCTATAAAAAGTAACAGACTGAATTATTGTATGTACATTGGAAGACTGAAGCCCAAGTCATCTGCTGCTGTTTTTGTCTCTAGGCCATGCCTCATTTACTGGGATGAAATTCCTGGGGAAGTTTTTGGTCTGGTCTACAACTCTGCTTTATAAAAGTAATGCCAGTTTGTACTGTACAACCAGCACCGTGTTACACTCCAGGCTTGCTTGTTAGTTGGTTTTTAGGGAGTGCAGAGAGCATTGTGACACTTTACAACCAGGTAAATAAAGAAGGCATTTCTTTAGCAGCAAATCTTCCCCTTCCCCCTCAATTAAAAAAAAAAAATTACAAGAAAACACAGACTTGGTAGGTAAATACACAGACACTGTGATGAGAAAGACCCTGGAAATGCCTCTAAATACAATATGTGAGGGAACAAGGTTAGTTAAAAAGTACTGTGGATACTCCTGGTTCACAAAGGAAAGCCAGTTTTGTTCCTCTTCACAACCAGCACCTCACAGGAGAAAAAGAGATTTTATCTGTAACTCTCACTGCAGCATGATCCCAGTGTGAAAATAAAAAGGGAGGCAGTGGAAAAGCAGAGGGGAATTTGCACCATGGGCTTCGACTGCGATTGTGAGGAAAAGCCAGACCTGTCGTAAACAAGTTGTGTGAAGATACAGGCAAAAGTTGGAAGACAATGCCTGAAGTTCTCCAACTCAGACATGTTTACATTCTTTACACCTTCCACAGAAAAATGACATTCTATTTCCTTATACACAAAGGTAACAGGGACAGGATAAAGTTCCAGGCAGGTTTTCTCACCACGCCAATGAAAACTGATTTCTGCGTTTAAAAAAAAAAAAGAGCAAGAGCTGGCTGAAAGTTCTGATTCCAACGCTCTAAACAGCACTCTGGATTTCTACAGGTAAAAATCTCTGCCAGGCAAACAGCGACAAAGACAGGTTCAGCATGTGTCCCCCTCCCCAGCATATAAAAATCTCAGCCCCATGCATTACAAACCCCACATTCTGTGCTTTACATCAGTGGAAAGACCAAACCGTGACAGCTTTTGCTCAATTGCTGAACTGCCTCTATGTCAAAATCCAGAAAAAGGCACAACTCTATAAACATTTTTTTTTAATTTTACACACAGTTTCTAAATCCTTAAACTACCAAAATATAGAAAAAATACGAAAAGCACGTACTCCTTAGCTTCCAGTTCCACACAGCTCCCAAAGCACTGCTAAGCATGTATGGATTTTTGACAAATAGCTCTTACCTGTAAAAGAGCAATGTTCAGATTCCTTACTAGATGTTATCGTCATGACAAGTCAAACAATCTTTTTTATAGAAGGTTGGGCGCCTTTGCAATAAACCATGTGTGCATTAAAAAAAAAACCAAACCAACAGAAAAAATCCAACACAAAACAAACCCCTCAGAGAGTCTCCCTTCCCTCGCTGTCAGTCAAAAACAAGTTGAAATAAGCCTGAGTTGGAATTACCTGAATAAAGAAACTGGAGAGAGGGAGGGAAGAGAGGGAGGGAGGGAGGGAGGGAGGGAGAAAGAGAGGAAGAAAAAAAAAAAAAAAGAAAAAGAGTCTGAGAGGAGACTCAATGATGTCAGCAGTGTGTGTTAAGGAAATCTACAGCTGAGCCCAGCAAACTTTATAACTGCACAGCTCTCAACACCCAGTTACGTGGTAAGCAAATACCTGCTTCAGGGGAAACTGATTTACTTCTGAAGAAGTCAGTTAATCTTTGAAGAAACTTCAGCCAGGCTGATCAAAGTCCCTGAAAGGCCTTATTTCCTAAATAAATAAGGTTATGAGTGGTTGTGTAACGCTAAAAAAAGAGGAAGAAGGATAAAAAGTCGACGTTATCGATCACCCCTTTCCTGTTGGCAAAAGGGAGATTGAAACTCATCTGAAATAAATTCAGGTTATGGTTGTCACACACTGAGCTGCATCAGCTGAAATCCCTGACCACCAAATTTTCCAATGTGTTTATCCACAACACTCCTTTCTTTTGATGGCTTTTTCTGGCTTTGCCTGGGTGCCTTTCTGCTTTTGTCTGCCAGCAGGATGAAGCCAGGTACCTTGAAGACAGGGTTTAAACCCTGTTCACTGCCATTGGTACCACGCTGGAATTTGATGGGATTCCCTGGGAATGTAAACAGCAGCAGGGAGAGGGAAGTTGCTGCAGCACTAGAAAGGCTCCTGTGATGCCCTTGGATATCGTGACACTGTAATTCCTGGGAATTCCAAACCCCAGCAAGCTACTCCAGGACAGGATAGCTCAGCAGCACCTGCAGGCACATCCCGCAGTGCCTGGATAATTCCCTCCCCTTTCCCTTGGGAGAAAGAGCACATCAAACACTGGGATGAGTCCTTCACCAACCAAACTCTTCCCACCCTAAATTCCCAGGGAACACACCAGCCAGAGCCAAACCCCTGCTAAACGGAGATCTAAATGCCATTAACAGATATTAATAATGCCATGATATGTGACCAGAGGAAAGCAGGAGCTGGAATTCTGCTGTCAAGTGCATTCAGGCAGTGCCAGTAGGCAGCAGCTGTTTTGCATTTAAAAGGGCAACACTTAGAGGTGATTTTTTTATTTTTTCCACTTTGCCAGAGACTAAAGAATTTCACACTACTTGGATTGTTCCCCGAATCCATGAACCTGTTGCACTGGTGTCTCTTTCTCTATATTTACTATGAGGGAGATGGCAACAGCTATAAATACATTTATATTTATATATAAAAATGCTTGTGAAGGTCTTTTTCTGCTTTCAGATGAACTGTTCTTTTTGCAGAGCTTCGTCATGGGATGAAGCACCTACACCAGAAATTCTCTGTCACTATCCAGTTAAATTATGTTTAGCTGGGGTTATACATTATTAAAAATTCCAAATTAAACCTTTCTCCTTCTTTTTTCTGGCCTAATCATAAATGAGTCATTTTCCACACATCCCCCAAATCAGGATTTGTGGCAACATGGTGATTATTAAATCCACTGTAGTGTGAGGGGCCTTTGGAAGATCATAATACGAGGATATGTTCTGAAAGATGCACAACAGCTCAGTTTTTAACCTTGTTACTAATGCTCTGTGGATTCTTATTCCATTCTGGAAAACAGAGCGGCAGAGCAGAGAGTAAAATTTGAGTTGCGTGGGCATTTGCCAGCTTTGTGTGCATGATTTAAAAATGTAAATACTTTTCTTTGCACAGTTTTCCACCTTAAACAAGTGTCACTTCCTTGTGGCTCCCCACAACTCTGGGGCTGTTCCCACACTGCTGCTGAGGTGCCAGAAGGAGAAGTTAATTTGTCAGTTCACACCCTGCAAAATGCATAAATTAACTTTTTTGTTTTTTCTTCAGATTTACCTCAGTACCAGGGCTTAAAAATCTCTTTCATTGCAGCAACAACAGGTGGGTTCAAAAGTGTGGGCTAGAGATGCTGAAATACTGATCCAAATTTCTCCATTTGATAAAGCTGAACAGGGAACCCCATGGTGATAAAAGGCTTGCTCAGGGCGTTTCCAGATTTTATGTTGGCTCTGGATAAAGTTAAGTAAGGAAAAGAAACAATAAAACTGGATCCCTGGAAGAAAAGTTAGCCCTACTCATCAAATCTGCACCTGCAACTTCATCCAAAAATCACTTATTTTACTCAAAAAGAGCTTTGGGCTTCTCATGTAGAACACGATCCACCTCAGAAGGATGTGTGCAGTGTGAATGGGGAAAAGCCACAGCCACCCTTCAAGCCTTATCTTTTTTTCTCTGTTCCTGAGAATCCCCAAATTATGAGTTAAAAATCAGATGCAAGATATAAAGAAATTGGCATTGTTATAAAAACCAGAGAAATGGTTCTTGCACAAAACAAATTCAGGATGTTCAGTTCTCAGGTGACACCTCTGAGCAGGCAGAGGTGTCACCTGAGAACTCCTAAACACCTATTTGTGCTTTTATACAGCTAAATCCATGTGTAAAGCTGAGCCTTGTCTTGTTAAACACAGATATTTGTGCTTTATTTACTCTATGTTTTATTTAATTGTTTGAATACAATAGTTTTTGTATCTTTCCCATGTGCTTTATTCATCAAACCATTCACCTGATTCTTACTGATGAAGTTCTTGATAAAAACAGAATCGAAAGAGTTAAAATTCATTATGGAGATTCCTATGAAATAAAACATTGGGCCTGAGGGTGCTGAAATGCAATTCACAGAATTGTAGAATTGTTTGGGCTGGAAGGGACCTTAAGGATCATCCAGTGATGGCCCAGCCATGGCAGGGACACCTCCCACTGTCCCAGGCTGCTGCAAGCCCCAGTGTCCAACCTGGCCTTGGGCACTGCCAGGGATCCAGAGGCAGCCACAGCTGCTCTGGGAATTCCATCCCAGCCCCTGCCCACCCTGCCAGGGAACAATTCCTGCCCAAAATCCCATCCAGCCCTGCCCTCTGGCACTGGGAAGCCATTCCCTGTGTCCTGTCCCTCATCCCTTGGGAATTGTCTCTCTCCATGTTTCCTGCAGCTCCTTCAGGCCCTGCAAGGCCACCCTGAGCTCAGCCCAAAGCTTCTCCTGCCCAGGCTGAGCAATGGCAGCTGTGCCAGCCTTTCCTGCCAGCAGAGCTGCTCCATCCTCTGCTCATCCTGGAGCCTCCTCTGGGCTCTCTGCAGCAGCTCCAGCTCCTCCCTGTGCTGGGCCCAGGGCTGTGGACATTAACGGGGACAGGAATCTTCACACTCCAAAAAACCAGACACTGCACTCTGCCCACTTACATGTGTTAGCATGCTCAACACACATTTTTCCACCTTTTTTCTCCTGTCACATCTTTGTTGACATTGCAGAAGTGGCCACCCTGAGGAATTTACAGCCCATTTTCCCAGCCTGCTCCAGGTTAACGCCGTGGTTTGGGTACAAGCCCTCCACAATATGCTCTTTGCATTATGAAAGGTTGTGGCTGACACTGCTGCTCCTGGGGGAGATTTGTGCACATGGAAAGCACATAATTGGAACAGGATTTTATTCTGCTTGATGAGCTTCACACAGAAGGATCTGGCTGAGGAGAGCCCAGCTCTGTTCTCAATGAAGCGAGCGGTGACCTCTGTGGAAACCCTGTTACCACAGCTTTCTAAAACTTCATCCTGAGGAGTTTGGATGTCAGAAGGCTGCAGTTGCTCAGATTTGTCTTATCTCCTCACATTAGGGAAGGTGGTTGTTCTTCATCCAGCTGGCTCTCAGACCCCCAGCTCCACTGCTGTCCTGCGAGGGATGGAAGGACTTCAACAGCTTCAAGCTTCTGCCCAGAATTTTTGCTTCTTGATGACAGAAATACTGACATGTTGCCACCCAAGACAGCAAAAGGATTTCCAGGTAGCAGAAAGCTCTGCAGGAAGAACAGCCTCCTGAGAAAAGCCACTCACTTCCAGGCACATTTGGCTGCCTTCTCCCTGGCTGTGAAAATGAGCATCTTTTGGGTTTGGTTCTTGCCCAGAGAGAGGGAAGATTCACAAGCAGGAATTCAAATCCAAGCTGGCTTTCCACACCAGAGTGAAAATGACAATGGGCTTCAGATCCAAGAGGGATTTTAATTTCTCCTCCCCTGCCAATCTGGTCAGAATGTCCAGAACAGCAAAAATTCACTTCAGATTCCTGGAACTGCTCCTCATATCTTTGCTTTGTGATACTCTGCGGTGGGTACTCTGTGCATGCTCGGTTTGCCACATCACGAGCCAGCAGAATGCATGAACATCCCCATGGGGAAGTTTTGCTCACATGGCTGGGAGCTTCCCAGCAGGCAAAGCTGCTTCCTGCAGCACTTCCAAGAAAACTCTCCAGGTCCCTCAGGTCACAGCTGTAAAGTGAGGTTGGTTTTGTTGCCATAGGATTGGATCCATGCTCAGGGAAAGCTATGCTCTGCAAGACATAATCCTCAGTGTTGTTCTGAGCTGCGAGCAGGATGTCTGGCCCAAGCAATGACCCAGGGTTATGGTCTAGAAGAGCTGCTCCAGGGGATGCTGGAGAGGCAGGGCTGGAAGCATCCAGCTCTGAGAGACCACAAGAAACAGAGGCAGCTTTCCCTGCTCTGTCATTTTCCTGCCCTTGACCCATGGTGGTCTCTCTCATGGGTGTTCTGTGGTTTCTCCTCAAGTGTGAATTTCCCTGGTTAAGAGCTGCCCTGATGACCAGGAATCCTTCTGGGAACTGCTGGAAAACCCCAGCTCCTCAACCACTGGATCCCTTCTGTTGATGTGACACGATGAGCATTCCTCATCTTTCTCAGTCAAAGAGAAACTTCCATCTTCAATTTCATGTATCTTCAGTAGCACACTTTGGAGGATAGCAGTGGGAAGGGAAATCTCTCCTAATCAGATTTCAACTTGTTTGGATCACTATATCTTCAAAGTCCACTCTGCATTCTCCAGCCATGGCATCACAATCTCTAATTCTCAAGCACATTTCTCAGCAGTGTCCAGCAGGTAGTTTAGGTTTTTTTTCCTTACCTTTAAAACTTCAGGGATATTTTAATGGAACTTTGCTTTGGAATAATTTGAGAAATAATGGTTTCTTTTACTTGGAAACTTCTTTTCATGAGCACCAATAAGATCCCTGCAAAAAATACCTGTTTGGAACTTTCTTTACTGAATTTCTTTGAGCTGTGACTTTTTGGGACAAAAATGTGGCATTACTGCTACCAGTTTCAGATAGCCAGACTAGATGGTCTCTCAGGAAGTAGCAGTAAAAAGGCAGAGCAAATTAAATTAGTACCTTTGTGCATTTTTAAATTTCTCTTCCTGGAAAAATAACTTCTGGCTTAAATGAAAGGAACTGAAGTGTGTACTTTTGCCAAACTTTATCCAAGAGGATTAAGAAGTGAGCCTACAGACAACTCCTGAGGTTGACAGAGCATGGAACACCACAGAAAGTGCACAAAAAGGGAGTAATAAAGGGAAGGGCACAGAGTTTTCAGTACAAGATGTGTGTACAAAGGCTCTCCTGAAGTTTGCTATCACCAACAGAGATCATGGCAGAAGAAGATATGGAAAGTATGGAAAGGGCAAACATTTGTCCAGACAGGGCTGAAAAGGCTCAACTTCAAGATAGAATTTTTGTAGAAAGCAGAGTTGTCATCATTGATCTGCAGAACTCAGCTTAGAGAGGAAGTAAAATCCAGTCTATACTATGACAGGGGAAGCAAGTGATGGCTCCATGACAGGAAGATGGACAGGGGTGCTGGCTGCACCCATTGTCACCAGGATTGCACCACAGTTTCCATCACAACCTCCTATTTTCATGTGCCGTGAGCATTGCAAAATGCTGACCTTTGGGGCTGCATTTTTCCATGCTTGCTCCCTGCCCCAAAGGTGAATTCTTTCAGAAATTCTGAGCAGAATCTTTTCAGGGACCATGGCTATTATTTTTGGCTGTTGCCAGGGCGGCTTGCCTGGGGCAGATTGAATAACAACTGGTTTGTTCCTCTGAGCTATGATAAATCCCACCATCCATCATGTGAAAGAGAAAATTAAAAGCATGAAAAACAAATCAGAGCTGTCCCATTTTTAATGTTTGCAAGGACTGTTTAGGCTTGCAAATGGCAGCAGGTGAAGAAAAGAAAGATTTAACTGGGAGATACTGCCCTGAACAAGAGTCTCCTTTAATGACAATTAACTCTGGTGTATTTGTATCAGGAGTTGGTTTCAGGGACAACTATTGAAAAGTGGTGTTTAATACCTCTTTAAGATACCAGGAGAAGAGGCTGGGTCTGTTTTGTCCTTCTGAGTGTCTCTAACATGGGATACTTGCTTTTCTCAAGCAGTTAATTAAGAGTTGAAGAGTTGCACATTCCCATCCATTGCCACAGGCTGGGTCAGTCAGTGTCAAGGGCATTAAATATTACTCATTTCATAGAAGCAGGACACTTGAAAGAGCCTTAAGACATGGATATAAATGCTGAACTACAGGTACCCATGGTTGAAAATGCTCTCTAGGGGCTTTAAAGACCACAGACAATGCATTAGGATTGAGATGCTGAGCAGCACTCAAAGCCACAAACAACCCCAGAACAAAACCCCACATCTGCTATTAGGAAATTGCACCCAGGTGGCCTCATATACCCCCACACATTCTCCTGATTTTATCATCCACAGAAAATATGTCTGAAAGTTACTGTACAGACAGGAAAAGCCAGTCTCCCTACAGGCCTCAATAAAGACTAGAGCAGACTAAAGGTCTTTGGGAGTACAAATGTATTTGTTCCAGTAGGTCTGGTCTGTGAGGCTGCACACCCTCCAGACTACAGCTTCATTTAGGGACACATTGCTGGAGCAGGGTCATCCCAGAGCACAGGGCACTTCCAGATGGCTCTGGAATATCCCCAGGGAGGAGACTCCAGCCCCTCTCTGCTCTGTGCTCAGGGCTGGCACTGCCCAGGGCAGGAGTTGTGCCTCCTGTGCAGGGAATGGCTGGGCTCAGTCCCTGCCTGTGGCTCTGGGGCCATTGCTGGGCCTGGAGCAGAGCCTGGGCCCTGCTCTGCCCTCCCTGCAACAGGGACACACAGGGACAGACTGGGACACACAGGGACAGACTGGGACAGACAGGGACAGACAGGGACACANTCCTGCTGGGAATGCTCATCTCAGTGCACCCCAGGCCTTCTGGACTCTGCTGGCTCATGGACAGCTCATTGTCCACAAGGACCTCAGATCCTTCTCCTCAGAGCTGTTTTCCAGCATTTTTCTTTCCAAATGATTGTATTTTACACCCATTATTGTTCCACCTTCAGCATTAAATGCCTGATTATCTACTTTTATTGACTATGTCGTTCAGTCCACCAAAACACACTGTTCATGATCTGTCCTGATACATTCATATTTGACATTAAATATAACACTTTAATGCCACACTTTTAACCTCAAGCACCACAAAATGCCCGGCTAAGACGAAGCTTACAGGGTTCACATAACAATCTGCTTGTTTTATAACTTCCTTTTTCTAGCTGCAACTAATGCAGCCACATGCCAATTATTGCTAAATAATTCCTCCAGGTTTGTTTGCAACCTAAAAATGTCTGGCAGATCAGCAGTTGCACCTGCACTTGGATCTTAACATCAGACTTGCAGTGACTTTGTTCTGTAGTACATCCAGCTTTTATAATGCCTGATAAAAACCCCAAAAGGATGATGGTGAAATCAGACTGGTTTGTCATTCACTAAATTTAGGAATTTTTGAATATATGAAGCAATTGCTTAACCACCTAAATCCTCACGGCTCTGTGGCGTAAGAGTTCTAGCAGAGCTTTCATCAGTGCATTAAAAAGCTTCAAACTGAAAGACAGTCAGTTTAGATGAGATATTGGGAAGGAATTGTTCCCAGGGCAGGCCCTGGCACAGGGGGCCCAGAGCAGCTGGGGCTGCCCCTGGATCCCTGGCAGTGCCCAAGGCCAGGTTGGACACGGGGGCTGGGAGCAGCCTGGGACAGTGGGAGGTGTCCCTGCCATGGCAGGGGGGGCACTGGATGAGTTTTAAGGTCCCTTCCACCACAAACCATCCTACAATTCCATGTTTTTCCCTGTGTTTCTTCTGCTTCCCACAGCATATCTCAGCTGAATCACTGACAATGGACTCACAGCAGTGCCTGTACTCTCCACACTTTTCCATATACTCCTCAGCTTCTGAAACCTTGGCCACTGCCACATTCCCTGATTTGAAGCCACTCTGTCTCTTCCCCCTGCTCTGTCTTGAGTGCAGCCTGTTGACAATTGATTTCATCAGGACAATGAATTATACCTCTGGACTGCTTGGAATGAAAGGAACTCTTTTCCTCAGGGTTCATTCCGCTATTTTCTTTACTCAGCTACCTCCAACCTCCACTTGCTCCAATACACCTTTTCAGATTTTTGTTTCCCTTAAAGGCCAGCTGGGCTATTTATCCCTTCTTGAAGGACCTCTCCTTTTAACTCCTTCTTGGAGCAGTTTTCTGCTGGAGGAACTGAGTCCTTTGAAACCCATCCACAATGTTTGCATTGCAGGGAGGAATCTCCTAAAGCTGGCTAAGGCAGGCTTCAAAATATTTTTTCCATATTTACTTCACCTTTGGGCTATGTGGTTCACCACTTTTTTTTTTTTCTTCCTCTAATTGTTGGTATTATTGGCCCATCTGCATTTCCAGAGAAGTTAACCCTTAGGATACTGCTCTGCACCTTGCTTTCCCAATCTCCCCTCTGATCTCTCCCTGCTTGTCCAGTCTCAGAGTTATTTTCTCAGTGCTCTGCAAGATACTTTTACTTCTTTTGTCTCCCTTCAGCCCTGGCTTGTTTACATTTTCTCCACATTGCCTCGTTTTATTGCTCATCTAGACCGTCATTAACTATGTGTACTTTTCAATAACTTCCTTCACTTGGTTTTTTATCACTTCCTTGAATATATCCCAGCAGATCTGCAGGGAGATTTCTTCATCTTTGCCAACCAGTGGCCTGAAAATCATCCAAACCCACCTTAGAGGACTGGCAGGAGCTATCCCTTAACACAGCCCTGCACTTGGACACAGGAGGTTTGAGCTGCTTTCCGCAGGTGAATCAAAGCAGGAAAAACTCTACTGTGACCAAAGCCAAAAGATTCCCAATGAATACCATGGATAAGATTCTACTGAGCCAGTTGAGGGGGGGGATGACAACTCAGAGAGCCACACAGGTGACTCTGTCTCAAAAACCACCCAAAATTCCCAGCTGGATGGTGGAGATAGGCTGCTTTTGGACAGCAAGGGGGCAACACCTGGTCCTGGCCACACTGTGGGTCCTGATGTGACTTTTCCTCCCTGCTGCCCACAAAGGCATCCCCCTGTCCAGAAGAACCCACTGAACCACACTGATTCTTTTCTGGAGCTGGGCCATCGGGCCTAGGCCATGGAAAGGGCTCAGGATTTCCAATAAGTTGAACCTCCAGGAATCCAGAGCTATCAAAACTGAGCGAGACAATTCCATTCCAGCTTTGGCAAGACAGTGTTTGGACGCAGCACATTACAAGATGTCCTGCCAGTTCTGGGTCTGGGAGCAGATTCCAAAGCAGGTGAATCCTTCCTTAACTGGAGTTCCACCGCAAGGAAAACGTTTCACAGAACTTGAGCAAAGATGAAACCAGCTGGCTGATGGAGAGGGCTAAGAGAAGTGGTCCTCTCTGAAGAGCTGCCAGCAGTTTCTGAAGTGAAGGTCAATTAAATTCAAGTAATTGCAGTCTGTATCTGCATTGAGACAGGCACCTGTGTGTAAAAATAACCTGAATTTGTACCCACACACTGGTACCCAATGGCAAATGTGTGCACACAGAACAGAGGTACTTTCTAGAAGGCAGTTTTTCACACATTCCTTGGCAGACTGGATCACTTTCACCTCCTGTGATCCCAGATATCATGGTGTTGGAGAAGGAAAGGGTCCTCTGCTTCTCTCAGCTTTCTGAAACAGCCTCACACAGATTCCCATTTTTGTATCTCTGTTCCTGACACATTTGCCAATCAAAGTACCT
The DNA here is from genome assembly GCA_013400175.1 of Phainopepla nitens. Lineage (NCBI taxonomy): Eukaryota > Metazoa > Chordata > Aves > Passeriformes > Bombycillidae > Phainopepla > Phainopepla nitens. Next base: position 77,661 of record VXBQ01011382.1, on the reverse strand, counting down.
CTCTATCTCCCTCACTCTTCTTATCTCAAGAGCTTTGTTATAAAATAAAGGAAGCTGGGCTGAATGGTGTTGCCAAACTTTTGAAAAGCTTCTGTAAAACTCTACATTTTCCTATAGCACTGCAAAGCCTGTATTTACCTAATAGACTGTCCAGAGTCCAAAGCAGCTTCTACAAAATTTCTGGTAAAGAGTATTTGTTTTAAGAATTGATGTGCATGCCAAAAACAATGTACTGCATTTATCAGCCTGGAACTGTTACAATCTTTTCAGCAAATAATATCCCAGTTTCTGAAAAAGCCTAAAATGTGTATCTAATCCAATTGTGTCACCTCTCATTTCCTTCAAAGAGGGGGGAAAAGGCAAAGTTAAGCCTGAAATTCTGGTTTGAATTAACTGCCACTTTATCTCTAAGTGACCTCTTTGTGCAAAGCTATTACTGCAAACACAGACCCTGAATCATTCAGTCATTTCCAACGCCTGAAACACAGAGCTACAAGGTAGTTAATGCTATCAGCACTATCATCTTGCATTTGTCTAGGGCTTCTCATCCAAAATGTTCCAGCTCCTGGCAGGGTGATCCTTCCCCTGGGTGGGCTCCTAATGTGGGTGCTGCATTCAGCGTTGTAAAGGGTAAGGGGGCAGGAGGGGGATTTTACACTTTGATTCCAGTGCCACTGTTAAAGAAAATAACCTTCCATAAGTTTCAAACCACCAACCAGAGCTCTGCAGTGCCACACAGCCATGGAGAGAAGGAAATGAAGAATATTCCAGGTATTATTCTCAAATCCACTCAGTTGTCTCTGGCAGCATGGAGAGACCTAAGTTTTAGAAAGGTTCAGATCCCCTGAGAGGAAACAGAGGGCTACAAAAAGTATTTAAACAGAGAGCCTTGGTTATTCAAGTTATGATGGAGCCCTGCTTCTAACCAGGACAATCTGATGTGGTAAAAGCTTTAATTGGGATGATTAAAAACCCAGGTAATTTTCTTCATTGGAATAAAGGCAATTTAAACTCATTCCACTATTCCTTGTGGCCAGCCATGCCAGCCCTTCACTGTCTGCCCACTCTGCCATGCACCCACCCAAAATACCTTTTTATCCATTTATTCCTGGTCCTTCTTCAGCAGCCAGGGGCTCCTCTTCCTGATGGCGGCTCCTGAGGGTGCTGGCAGTCAGCTGCTGGGGGCTGGGAAGTTCATCTCACCCCTGTCCTGCCCTGCTGGTTCCTGAGCTCCGACCTTCCTTCCAGCCCTGACTGCTCCTGCAGCTCCCTCGCTCCCAGCTGCTGGAGCAGGTTGAGGTGGTGAGCCCAAGGGCTGGAGAGCAAAGAAGAAAGAAGAGAATTTATACTTTGGTATTTTGGAAGCTGGAATCCAGGGAGAAGCTTAAGAACGTGACTTGAGGCCAAAATGTTTGGCTCTCCAGTTACAGAGCAGAGAGGGGCAGGTTTATTCCTATTGCAACACTGTGGCCCGTGTCCTGTAGGAATTTTCCAGCATCATTGATGTGTGGTGGGTTCAGAGGAACCTCTCCTTCACTTGTCTGCTTCCTGCAGCTCTGTGGGAGGAAAGTGATAACAGGGGAATCAGCAGCACTGCAAGAAACCTGTCTGAGATGGAGCTGAGTCTGGAGGGGCCTGGGAGTTATCCCTGGGACATCCTGAGGTTACAACTCCTGCCACTGTCCTCCTCAACTGTCCTTCCATGCCCTCATTCCAGCAGAATCATTCGCTCCAACTGGTAATTTGGCTGCTATTTCATTTATTCCAGCTGCTGAGTTCGAGAAAGAAAATAATAAAAAAAAAAAAAGCAGCATCTCACTGAAAACAGATGCTGCCTCTGTACCGAGCAGATAAATTAAATACATAAAGCATGGCTTGCTTACTGTGCTGATTCTTTGTAAAGTTTTGCTGGTTTTATCCTTGATATTAAAATTCCAAGTATATTATATCACTTTATTTTTGATGCACCTGGATTAGGGAAATAGCCCATTGGCATTTCTCAGGGATAAAGTAAATGAAATGGACTAACAATTTACCACAGAAATGATAGTACAGAGAAAAAAACTGAGCTCAGCTTTTACTCCTATAGAACAGACACAACTTTTCTGGCCTCCGTTTCTCCATAGTCACAATTCTGTGCAATTTTTTTCTATATCCAACATGCACAAATTAAACACACTGGAGTAAACCATGTCTTCCAGCATGGATCTGCTGGAACAGGGACTCAAACAGGGATACACCTGCAAGGAGAGATCACAGAATTACAGAATCACCAAGGTGGGAAGAGCCCTTCAGGACCACCCAGTGCCACCCCAGCAGCAGCAGCATCACCCCGAACCCTGTCCCCAAGGGCCACATCCTCCTGAACACTCCCACAGTGACTCAAAACCTCCCTGGGCAATGCATTTCAGTGTCTGACTGCCTGACTACTCTTGTAGAGAATTTTTTTCTCATATCTAATCTGAACCTCCCCTGGTGCGACTTGGGGCCATTTCCTCTCATTCTTGCACTTGAGACAAGGCAGAAGAGCCCGACCCCCCCTCAGTGCCCCTCCTGGCAGGGACTTGTGCAGAGCCACAAGGTCCCCCCTGAGCCTCCTTTGCTCCAGGCTCAGCCCCTTCCCACCTCCCTCAGGAATTCTCCAGCCCCTCCAGGGCTTTCCTGCAGGAGCCAGAGCTGGACCCAGCCCTGGAGGGGCCTCTCAGTGCCAGCACAGAGGGACAATCCCTGCCCTGCTCCTGCTGGACACACAATTCCTCATCCAGCCCAGGGGCCAGTGGCCTCCTTGGCCACATGGACTAAAGCTGAGCCAGCTCTGTGTGTATCAGAGCTCACTGGCTCCCCACCAAACAGTGATGTTTTTGCTCTTTGGATGGAAGAATTAAGACAAATACATTTGTTTTAGTACAGTGTACAGTGTACAGTGCAATAGGCAAGTTTGAGCCCACATCCTCTGAGGTGAAAACTGATCTTTTGTTGAAATCACCTTATCAGTGTTTATGGTTCAATGAAAATACAACAATGGACATAGTCCAATAACCTTGAAACCTCAAATGAGAAGTGCCTGTGATTTTCAGGTATAAAAGTTAACCAAGGGTTGGTCTTTTCAACTCCTTAAATCTATTGAAGCAGTCTCCTCTTAGGAAAGACAGGCAGAGAGTTTGTGGTCTGCCAGGGCCAGCAGAATTTAGAATTTTTTAGAGTTTCAGGATTTTGTGCCTCAAGTTATATTAAACAAAAATTGTATGTGGAAGAGTATCAATGTCTGTGTTGATGCATGCAGATTTTCAGCTCAGGAATATGAAAAAATAAATAAATTACAGCAAAAATGGTTTGGCAGCAAATCCATCTTCAAACATCATTAGGGAGATGTGATGAGGAAAGAGCTATGGTCAAAGTCAGAGCATGACAAGTGCAGAATTTCATGTTCTATGTGTTTATATAGGTTTTCATCTCCTTCTCCAGATATCCTGGCAATCACTCCATCTGGGGGTCACTCCAGTTTGGGGTGGTGGTGGGGTTTGGGGAGAGGGTGGTGGTAGATCCTCACAGCACAGGCCAGCCCCGACACTGATCCTCACGGTCTGTTTTGTTTTTCTGCACAGGACTGAGATGGCTCCATCATTTGGCCTGATTTCTGTGCAAACTGAGACGTGAAAAGGAAAGTCTCTCACTTTCCTCACCACAGAAGATGGGGCAAGATTTACCTTTGCACTGTTCTCCTTGGGAAACTGGCAGAAGTGTTCCCCAAGTGGGGCATCTGGCAGGTTTCAGTTTAAATGTAGGCACCTGGTTTCCTGTGTGCTGCACAACTCTGAGATCATGCTTTTTTCTGATGTTAAAGAATTCAGAAAAGCCCCCACAAGCACGCTCTTGTGTGGTCTATGGTAATCCACGGGTGAAGAAACAGGGAAAAGTAGGAAGCCCTGATCTTTTGGGTTCCTCTAAGGCAAATCACCAAAAATCTGGAAGTAGATCTTTTACTGCAGCCTCAGAAATTGCTGCAGCCTGATTGGAGATGTTCTACTCGGTCCTGTTGCTTCACCGCTGGTTTATGGACAGCTTGAAAGGATGTGCTTGTGGGGGCATCCAAAATTTAACCCTTGGGAGCACAGGAACTCAGGAGAATCCTTCAGCAGATTCCTTTTACCATATACTCCTTTTGTGGGAACTAGGTCAGGTTTTTGCTGTGGTACCTGTGGTTTATATCAGCTCTCAGCTGATTTATATTCTCCCCCAGAAAATGAGATCCTGAATCATTCTCTTCAGCCACAGAAGGATCTTCCTAGGAGAAATCCCAGACCAGGCAGAAGCAGAGCTGTGAGGCTGAGTTGTTCCAAACTGATTGGAATTACAAGCCCAGCTAAGACTATGGATCACCAAACCAGTGTTTGCACCACTTCAAAAAATTACTTCTCTGCTTGATTCACACTGAGGTAAGGAAATGAATTGCCAGGAAAATGATTTCCTGAAGTTTACTTTCAATGGTCTGACTTGTGAGTGGTTAACGAAGCTTCATTGATCAATATAGATTTTCCTTGTGGAGAAATTAATTCTTTCCTACTTGTATTGGAACAACTGGCATTGCATTTCCCATAGATCACCTGGATAGAAAATCAATTCTTTAGTCCACTCCTGTAGGAAATAAAACTTTTTATTTGCTTGTGTTCTCCTTGTCACTGTCACTGGGCAATTGTTTTCAGCTAAAAGTGCACTTAATGAGGCTGTAGTGTAAAGACTCTGACAGATCCATTAACTGCAGGGGTTGTTATAAAGTCCCTTTTTCTGCTTCCTGTGAACGCCAAAACTCAGTCCCAGTGTGGCAACCCAGCAGGCAAACTCAGGAATCCAAAGAAGACTTCAGTAAAAAAATTAAATATTGTATTTTTACTGATCAAACCACACCATGCGTTCCAAAGAGAAAAATTACTACTCTGATTTTCTAGAAAACATTGTGCCAGTGGTAAACCTTGTGACTGAAAGCACAGGACAAATCACTGCTGGTATCACAAAGGTCAGGATTCAGCACTCATTTGTCAGCAAACCTTCAATCTTCAAGCACAAAAGTTGTCTGTGATGTGAAGGGAACCACTGTGGTATTAAATCCTTGGTTCAAGTACATCATCTTCCACAATGTTTAACACCTCATTAAGACTCTGATTATGTATGAACTGTATTCTGGCTACTTTTTAACCATTCCTGGTGAGAAAAAAAATCTTGAAAATGTGCACAGGGTCAGTTGTTTCATAATCACAGGGCGAATTCCCACCCTTGAGTAATTGCCCTCAGAGTTCCTGCATCCTTCTGCAGCAGCTGGAGGTCCAGAGGTTAACTGAGGGTCCAAGCACCTCCTCAGAGGTGCAAGGGGACAATTCCTGCTTGGCGGCCCTGGCCATGACCCTGCTGTGGCACAAGGTGCTGCTTCAGGCCTTGCTCTCAGGATAAGCCAGCGCCAGGCAAGGGAGCTGGGGGATCCAGCACCAGTTTAAAATCGTGGAATCATGGAACGGTTTGGGCTGGAAGGGACCTTAAAAATCACCCAGTGCCACCCCTGCCATGGGCAGGGACACCTTCCACTGTCCCAGGCTGCTCCCAGCCCCAGTGTCCAGCCTGGCCTTGGGCTCTGCCAGGGATCCAGGGGCAGCCCCAGCTGCTCTGGGCACCCTGTGCCAGGGCCTGTCCACCCTGCCAGGGAACAATTCCTGCCCAAAATCCCATCTAAACCAACACTCTTGCCATTTTAAGCCACGTCCTGTCCCTCCATCCCTTGTCCCAAGTCCCTCTCCAGCTCTCTTGGAGCCTCTTTAGGCCCTGGAAGGGTTCTGAGCTCTCTCTGGAGACTTCCCCAGGGTGAACAATCCCAACTCTCCCAGCCTGGCTCCAGCACAGAGGTGTTCCAGCCCTCTGATCCTATTAGTGGCCCTCCTGTAACTGTAGCGGACTGATTATTTAATTTGACAGCTTTGAAACTGTACATCCTGTAACCTTTAGCTAAAAAAACCCCAAGACCTGACTGTCATGCTGAGGTCCTGGAAATGTCTCTCAAATAACATCAGAAATAATTGGAAAGTGCAGAATTATAGTTTGCACAAAGAAAAAAAAATAAAGTAGAATATAGTGATCAGATTTTCTCAGTGTCAACATGAAGATCAAGGTCAGAAAACTGAGCCAAACATCCTCAGCTATCTTTTAATACAAGGACCTTTTTTTTCTTGTAGTGCTGCCACAGCAAAACAGATGCTAGAAATTCTCACTCCAAAACTCTTTGCTTTTCATCCAGTTTTAAAGCTGTGGTGAGGTTCCAAGTTAAACTCACAAAGGAGAAAGAAATATGCTGGTGTTTGCATTGTAATATGAATTTTCCATTGAAGATGTGGTTGAATTAGCAGTTCATTTTTTAACTATTGCTTTAATTTGCTCCTTGTGGTCGAACTCTTTTTTTTTTTTTCCTCTCTATAAAAGTCATGCCCCAGTCCTGTGCCTTTTGAGACAACCCGATATAAAAACTTTTAAAGGGAAGGGAATTGTCTAATTAAACGTCTGTAAAGTGGCTGTTGAGCTTCATTTATGTGGAGTAAAAACAAATAAGAGAAAATGTGGAGGAATGTGCTGCTGATTGAAAGTAGACATGCCCACCTTGCTCTCACCCATGGGCAGGAATATTAAGGTGGTGGAAGTGACTCCAAGTCTAGACATCCATTATAGGTTTTGTATTTTCAGCCCCTCTTTTAACTTGTGCCTGGAGTGACTGGTGTGTTCACACACTGGGACATTTAAAGCAAAGCAGAAGGAAGCATTTTTTCCTCCCTTTTTGCCTCCTTAGCACATGGAAAATAAAGAGAATTGTGTGCTTTTTCATTATAAAGTTGCCCATGATTTAGTTACCTCCCAGGGGCTGTGTTTAAGGGCTTCTGCTGTGGGCTTTCAAATCCTTGGAAGCACGAATCCATTTGGACATTTTGAATTGTGGATCTTTTCCCAGGAGCTAATTCATAAGGAGTTCGAGGCTGGTGAGTCCTCTTTAGCTGGGCAATCTCTGCTGAATTTTAATCTTAGTGCCAGCATTGACCAATTGGAATTTGTGAGAGGGACACACACAACTCATGACCCCTTTTTTTAGTGGAAGGTAGTGAAAAAGAAGAGAGGTTTAAGCATCCTGGAAAGAGGGAAAGCTGGCAGGAGGAACACAGAGAGGAGGCAGCAGGCTTGAGACTCTTGAAGCCGAGCAGAAAAGATGGTGTAAAGCTCCAGAGCAAGGCTGTGGGTTTGGAAAAACTGGGAGGAAAACTGGCTTTTCCCTCTGTTTGCAATAGTAGTTGTCTGCCTCTACAGAACAGGAGACAAACTGCCAACCTGCCCTACCCCAGGAAAAGCTACACAGACATCCTGAGTGCCAAGGAGACGTGGAGAAACCTCAGGTGCTCCGCACAGACCCTGGGGAAATGAAACTTCCAGCTGCATTCAGTGAGGACGAGGCCCTTTAGAAACAGCAGCAGTTGTTGGAGACTCGTTGAAAGCACCAGCAAACCTTAAAAAAAAATCCCAAAACATCCAGAGGATGCTTTCCCAGGCTGTGGGAATGATGCTAGACAGGAACTCACCAAACAAGACTCTTCAGTGACGCCTGGATAAAGCTGCCCGGGGGTTCTGTTTTTCTTGCCTAAGGCAGCACCAGAGGGATAAACCAGCAAACCTTGTCTGGGTGCTTTGATTGGGTGCTTTCACAGGTTTGGGTTCTTCTCAGCTCCACTAACAGTCTACATTTCACAGATGTTTAAAAGTTTCCTGCCATCTGCAATGCTGCTTCGGGAGCTTTCTTCCCAAAGAAATAGCTGTGCACGCTCAGAAAGCTTTCCTTAGCTCGACTGCACTGGAGATTTTAAAGGATTCTTGTATTCAGATTGTGCTTGAAAGTTTTTTCCCCTTTCTCAGTGTGCAATTGCCAAAGAGGAGTGCAAAGGAAGAGACAGACTGCCCTTATACCATGAGCACGGAAGTTAATAGACTTTTAATACTATTTAACAATTTTTAATTGTTTTTGACAACACTTTTTCAGCCATTCCTGCCACAACATTTCACCCGGGAAGAAGAAAGACAATGCTTTAAAAACTGAACATGAAATTAAAACAGCACACAGTGCAGCAATTTGTGAAGTGAAAAATATCATTGCCAGGTTAAAAGTAAGTTTTTCAAAAGAAACATCTGCTACCTTTTCTATCATCTGTTCCAAGTGATGAAAGTCTCTGCATTTATAACTGTATAAATAGGTGTACACAGCCCTAACAAAATACAGCCACTTTTGCTTTCAGAACTTAATCCATGTTTTTGATACATTTGAATACTATCCAAATCCATTACAGCTTAATTTGAATTAGGTCAATTATACTTCCCTAGCCAAAATAAAAATTGTTATCCAAAATGTCAAATAACCTTGGCCCGAAATGCCACTCAGAACCACCTCAGAAGCCTCTGATTCTGCACTCCCTTTTAGTGTCTGTCCATTCCTTCTCAACAGTTAGAGAGGAGATTTTCAAGAGCTTTTTCCGATGGATATCCCTGATTTCTGGGACTGGAGAAGGCTGCCCACTCTCCTGGCAGTGCCTCTTCAGCTCTATTTCCTACCCAGGAATCCTCCTCTGGCCCTTGTAGTCCACAGCTTCAGCTCCCAGCCCTCTCATATTTTATTTTTCCCCTTAAAAAGCTGAACTCGATTTTGTTTCAGTGCAGCTCTGAACACGAATGATCATTCACAACTGTTCCTGCTTTCCCCAGAAGCAAACTGCGCCCTCATGCCCGGTGATTTTGACATTATTGGACTGCAAATAAGCAGAGCTGCTCTCTAGCCAAAGTGGAGAGAAAAGCTCCAGATAGATTTTCAACCAATTAAGCTCCTGATTCAGCACCCAGTTTGAGCAGGTATTTCTTGTGCACTTTATGCATCTCCTTGTTGAACAAGAGGCAGAAGTTTGTGACCCTCTCCACTGAGGGTCCAACTAAAAATCACAGAGATATCAATTTGAATTCAAGCAGTATTTATTTCTGAAACTATTAGATCTGGACTAGTCATGACTATGTTCTTAAGATTTTAGTGAATTCACGGCTTTATTGCTACATGAGCTGCAGTTTCCCTTTGCCATAAACAGGATTTTAAGAGGAACTTTGTCAGCTTTGCAGATCTGACTCTTTTACAGCCAGCATTTAAATCAAGAGAAATGAGAGCTGTGAATTTAAATGTGTATTTCAAGTTTAATGGAAACCAAATGGACACATATATATATAAACATATAAAAATACATGTTTGGGGATAAATGTTTCCCTAGAAATGTCAGGTTAGCGATCCAATGGTGCATGAGGTGGGGCAGGGTTCATTTCCTGAATGGTTCTCTGTGCACTGAACCCACTCACAGGGACATGTTTTGATCAGATTTTCCTCCCCACATCTTTTATATAATTGAAAACTTGCTCTGTCTAAACTCATATTTCCATAACACAAACACCTAACTCACACCAATTTCTCTCATTTTTATCTCCCTGATATTTTAAAGCACTCTTTGTCTGGTCCTGTCCTTCCTGAAGGAGCAGTACCCCAAGCAGAAAGGAACAGACTGATTATTCCTGGTGGTCTTAGAGGAATTTTCCAGGTAACGACAAAAAAAAGGGGGAAAATCAAAGTTGGTACTAGGGTTTGAATTTGACATATATATATATATATATATATGTAAAGTGGTAGAATTAGATAGAGGAGAGTTTTTTGCCTTTGAAAATCAGCAATTAAGAAAAAACCAACAACAAAACATGAGACCTGTTAAATAAATAACAATAATAAACAATAAAATATATAATAATAAATAAAATATAATAAATAATGATATAAATAATATAAGTAATAAATAATTATAATAGTAGCAAACAATATTCATATTATTACAATTATATATCAATTATATTTTAATTAGAATAATAAATAATTACAAATAATGACCAATAACCTATAATATAATATAAATCTATAATAATAAAAAATAATAATAAGATATCCCAATTATGAATGAGAAAAGAAAGACATGCAGTCTCTGACAATGCAGTCAGTGAGTTTTGCTCCAAACCATCCCAGAGTAGAGGCTTTGCTGTTCCAACCCTTCCCATTGAAAAGGCTGAATTTTGGTGATTCCTCCTCTATTTAGAAAGAGAGTCAGCAGTTTGATTTATAACAATAAATTACTTCAAAGAGTGAGCAGCATTCCACTTGCTGTGGAGTGTGTGCAGCATTCTGGCAAGAAGTAAACACAAAATTCTTACGCTTTGCCAAAGTTTAAAACACATCAAGGATGAAGTGATAGGAAAGATGTTTGTGTTTTAAAACAAGTTACTGTTTGAATTTTGCAGGCTGCTCGAGAAGGAGGTGGTGTTTAAATTCCAGGCGGGTTAAAATTCAGAGCCTATGTTTGAGGAGAAATCAGCATTAAAGTTTTTGTAGGGGCTGCTCACTGGTTAAATCTGACAAGAAATGGGAAATTGAAAACATGAGAAGAGACTTCTGGGACAAGGGACCTCTCAAAGTGTGACTTCAGACAGAACAGCCAAGTCTCCACAAAGGCAGAAAGCCAAAATTAGGAGTTTTGTTAATGTTAATAAAACAATCAGTCTGATTTGTGATAAACTCACCGAGCTCTGAGGCCTCTGAGCTCAGCAAAGAGAGACGTGCTGGCGAAACGGTTATCTTCTGGCACAGCTATTTCTGATTTCACAGGCTGATGGAGAGGTGGGATAACTATAATATAATAAATATAATTATTTGCTGCACAAAGCGCTGGCTATGCTTCTGCAGGTTCACCCTGACAGCTCCAGGAGCTGAAATTAATTATTTAATGTCTGACAAACTGAACCTGCTGCAGACAGTGAGACCTCAGAGGGATGTGGGACCAGGAGCTCTCAGGTCCCTCCTAGTGCCAAATGGAACTGGAACAGATTTCCCAGAGAAGCTGTGGCTGTGCCTGTGTAGTGGTTTGGATTTGTTAATTTTAATTTTTTTATTTTCTGTTGTGAGATAGGATTGGGAGAAGAGTAAAAGTAGGCTTAAATTTTTTAAGGCGCATATAACTTTTCATTAGTCTAACATTGGGTTAATATTAAAAATCAGGCACTGATTGGTTCTTTAGGTTGCTTTAGACCTTACAGGAGATTATTTATACTATTAATTCCTTTCCTTCTTTATTAAAAAAATGAATTAATGCAAAACAAATACACCCTGGATCCCTGGCAGTGCCCAAGACCGGGTTGGACATTGGGGCTTGGAGCAGCCTGGGACAGTGGAAGGTGTCCCTGCAATGGAGCTGGATGATTTTTAAGGTCCCTGTTGTGGAACTGGATGCTTTTTAAGGTCCCTGCCATGGAACTGGGTGATTTTTAAGGTCTCTGCCACGGAACTGGATGATTTTTAAGGTCCCTGTTGTGGAACTGGATGCTTTTTAAGGTCCCTGCCATGGAACTGGGTGATTTTCAAGGTCCCTGTTGTGGAACTCGGTGATTTTTAAGGTCCCTGCTGTGGAACTGGGTGATTTTTAAGGTCCCTTACATGGAACTGGGTGATTTTTAAGGTCTCTGCCACGGAACTGGATGATTTTTAAGGTCCCTGTTGTGGAACTGGATGATTTTTAAGGTCCCTGTTGTGGAACTGGATGATTTTTAAGGTCCCTGCCATGGAACTGGATGATTTTTGAGGTCTTTGCAATGGAACTGGATGATTTTTAAGGTCCCTTCCAGCCTTCCATGATTCCATGAGGGAGAGCTGCTCCCCTCCCAAACAAACTCTGAGCACCAAAGTGAGCACACAGCCCTGCTCTAAACCAGAACATGCCAGGGAATGTTGTAGGTAAGCCTGAGATTTTATAAGGCCAGCTACATTTACACGGAAGAAACTGGATGGGTTTTCTGGAACATGGCCATTCATTAAGTTTTATTTCATAATTATATATTTAAATGAACTCATTGCCATTTCATTTTCTGCTAGCTCCAAGGTAATAAATAGAAGATTCTTTTATATGTAAGAATTCTGGACAAAAGAAAAATTTCAGTGCAATCTCAGAATTAGAAGGATTTTTTCCAGAACACATGGTTAAATATCTCCAGCACTGTCAGCTCTCTACCTGTTGGACAAAGAAGTTGAAATTTATTTCCTCTTCCATGAAACAAACATGGCATTTTTGTCTCCTTAACACAAAACCAACCCCGATTATTACCAATTCTTTATCCTCACAATTTCACAATCTAGAGCATATTCAGTAACAAAAACCAGACAGATCCCATACTGAAAGTTGACATATCCATGGTGGATCACGACAGTTGGATTTTTGGAAGGGGAGTCCGGTATTCTGAAAATGGAACTGTGCTTTGTGGAAGGCACTCCTATTGTCATTCTTTAAGATGATGTAGAAACCACCAAGCAGGAAATCATATTTTAGAGCAACAGGTTTGCTACTAAAATAGGAGAAGACACTGTCTGCTTTCTTCTTTTTTTTCTTAATTCGTCACAGAAATTGTGGTTTTTCACCTCAAACCAGACTGGCTACTCTTCCACCAAACAGCATTTTTAATTATTTACCATAGAAAGTGCCACAGGTCAATCAAAGATTGGGGTCTAAGTGTCTTTGACACTGTACTGGGAGAGCTGGTTGGGAATTTTCTACTGACATCACATTTTATGGGGAAAGCTTAATTTGCCCAGTGTTTTCTGCCTTCCCAAATGACCATTCCAAATAAAATATTTCATTGTGGTTGACCTTGAGCTATTTGCTACAATAATTTTTAAAATAGTGTTTAAATTATTATATTTATGTTACTTACTAATAACTATATTATATATATTATATTTTCTATTATTTATATTTATATAGTTTAAATTATTGTATTTATATTATTTTCTTATTAAAATACTATTTTTATTTTTGGAATAACAAAGACTACAAACACTAAACCCATACTTGCTCCACCTCCTTGCCAATCCAAAGAGGATAATAGCAGCACAATTATTAATAACAACTTAATTCAATAATACCCATTATTAACACCTAATAAAACCACTATTACAATAAACCACATTCATAACTTCTTAATAACATCCAAAGAAATTGCCTTCCCTTTCCCAGTCCATCAGGAGCTGTTGACAAGCCTCTCAGATATCCTAAATTTTGCTTCCACCCCATCTCTCTTGCAGCCTCTCCAGCCTCCTCGCCGTCCCTCACTTTTTAGAGGTTCCAGTTTTCCAGGAGGCTCCATCCCCTCTCTGCCCCTGCCCACAGATCTGCAAGCCCAGTTCCTCACATTTCCCTCAAAAATTTGTCACTCCATCCCTTTTATCCGTGTATTGATACTTCCTGCAGCAGCCCAGTGAAGATTTGTGAAGGTTTTTTTTGTTTGTTTGTTTGGTTTGGTTTGGTTTGATTTTTTTTGTTGTTGTTTTTTTGTTCATTTGTTTGATTTTTTTTATGTTGTTGTTGTTGTTTGTTGTAGTTGGGTTTTTTCTTGGTTTTTTGGGGGTTATTTTTTTTTTTTCCTTTATTTCTTCTTTTATCCCCCATCCCCTCAGCTCTTTCCCCACACCAGGCTTGCTGCATCTATGCCATCTTCTGGATGTTCCGTGAATCTTTCTTATCCTCGAGCACGTTCTGAAATCTCTTTAGCAAACGTTCCCGCTTCCTGCTCGCTGATACCGAGAGAGGGACAAGGTTTTAGGGCCAGGGTCACGGCTTCAGATGCGTTTCCTTTGTTTACTCCTGCACACCAGGAAAAGGGATTGCCCTCCTGCTCTGTGAACTGTCCACTCTCTGCTAAGAATAGTTATGGAATGTGGCAAAAAGTTCCCTTTCAAGAGGGAAGTGACTTTCACTCAGTTAAGAATTCATTAAATGCATTTATTTTTATGCACTGAAGATCTGTTTACAATTTTTTCCTGTATTTATTTTTTTTTCGTGTTGCAAAATGTAGAAGTGATAATTTCCTTTCCAATATTTTCTCACTTTTTTGCCTGGGTTTCATCAATATCTACAAATAACTTTGTTGAGCTGCTGCCCAACAATTGCCCCTGAATGATGCACATTCTATGATTTCTCTGGTGATGAAGCAACATCCTCATTTTTAGCCATTTTTCTACTACTATTTACACACAAATTCGAATTAAAATAATATATTTTGAGGAAAGCTAGAGTTCTTGAATGAACTGATTTTTATGCACTGAGGACCTGTTTACAATTTTTTCCCCTTTTTTTTTCTTGTTGCAAAACGTAGAAGAATTTATTAAATGAACTTATCTTTATGCACTGAAGACCTGTTTACAATTTTTTCCCGTAATTATTTTTTTTCTTGTTGCAAAACGTAGAAGTGATAATTTCCTTTCCAATATTTTCTCACTTTTTTGCCTGGGTTTCATCAATATCTACAAATAACTTTGTTGAGCTGCTGCCCAACAATTGCCCCTGAATGATGCACATTCTATGATTTCTCTGGTGATGAAGCAACATCCTCATTTTTAGCCATTTTTCTACTACTATTTACACATAAATTCTAATTAAAATAATATATTTTAGGAAAACTAGAGTTCTTCAACAGTCCCCCTTGCATGGAGCCCAAAATTAGTGAGGACTTCCATCACAAAACTGACTTTTTTTTTTTTTTTTTTGCATATTTAAATGTTAGCAACAGGCTTAAATGACTTGTGAAATCACAGCCTGGAGAGCAAAGACTCAGGGAGATAATCTCAGCTTTAATCAGAGGCAATGGAGAATACACATTACTTAAGGTTTCCAGCTAACCTCCTCCATCTAAAGAAGTGCAAATAATTCACTGGAAAACCAGAGAAAAGTAGGATGATTCATTATTTTAAATGCTGATTTAACCAGGCAATTCTGGACTAATCACTGAGGCTGGGTTGCTGGGTAATAATTGCTTGATTTGAAAGGCAAACACTAAACAATTTGTTCTTAGAAATCAGTATCACAATTACCACAAGGCAAGATTTCTTATAAAAGTCAGATATCTCAGATATCCAAGAATAAACATATTTAGAATTCAAGCTTTTGTTGCCAGAGAGCAATTACAGTAATTTACTGTTCAATGGTACTTCCACAGACTGATAATTCTCACAGTCAGTTGAAAAAATAATCATTTTTGCTCCATCATTGATTCAGATTAGGGCCATGAATGAAAATGTTGAAATTCCTTGCTGAGAGTTGTGTTTCTCCACAGATTGGTGAAAGTGGGAAGCACTGAGATGTTACATTTCCATCCCTCTTTTGTAGGTGAAAGATTTCAACCCTCAGACATCATAAACTTCTGAACAGCCAGAACAAACTTTCCCTGCAAGGAGCAGTGACCCCTCACACACTGTGCTAATTCCTTGTAATGAGGACCTTGGCCAGGCTGAGAGAAATCAGGAGGGGGAAAATTCAGATATTCTGGCTGCTCTTCCCAAAGTGCACAACTCCAAGCATGCTAAATCCTTCCCTGAGCAGCTCCTGATTACATCTCGTGGGATCAGGAGTAGAAAAATGGGTTTTGCACAGGTACATCACCTGTGAACAAGAGAGATTGCTGAGTCTGTTCCAAGCCCTGAGCTCCCTTTCCATGGGGAAATTGTTCCTGGTGCCCACCCTGAGCCTGCCCTGGCCCAGCCTGAGGCCGTTCCCTCTCCTCCTGTCCCTGTTCCTGGAGCAGAGGCCGACCCCCCCGGCTGTCCCCTCCTGGCAGGGACTTGTGCAGAGCCACAAGGTCCCCCCTGAGCCCCCTTTTCTCCAGGCTCAGCCCCTTCCCAGCTCCCTCAGGAATTCTCCAGCCCCTTCCCAGCTCCCTCAGGAATTCTCCAGCCCCTCCAGGTCTCTCCTGCAGGAGCCAGAGCTGAACTCAGCCCTGGAGGGGCCTCTCAGTGCCAGCACAGAGGGACAATCCCTGCCCTGCTCCTGCTGGACACACAATTCCTCATCCAGACCAGATTCAAAGAGATGGGAGAATGAAGATGAAAGTTCCTGGCTGTAGTAGACTCATTCAGGATTTCAAACTCCCTGAAAAATGCCAATTAACTGTCTGAAAACTGTAGATGGAGAGAACAGACTGAGGTTAAGGCCAACATTTCTGAAGCATCTCCTTTTTTCGTCCTCATTATTCCTAGGGCTCGAATTTGGGGTCACACACAAAGATGTAGGGAGAAAAGTAGAATTCAGTCATTTTGAAAAGGGCTGAGCCTCCAGCCTTCATCTACAGATCCTTGTTTCTGTCTCTGGAGGTCCAACAGCTCCATATTTTGGATATTTTGGAAAACTGAAGCAAAGTGCAAGGAAGGCGAGCTGGGAATTTCCCCTCACAGGCCATACCTGGGTGGGATTTATCTTACCTAAAATATCCAATTAACAGCATAAATGATTGATCTTTGCTTTCTGCAGAGGCAATGTGGACAAGGAACTCCAAGGGGCAATTAACTCCACCTAATTAAGACGTGTACTCCAGTAGGAGTTCACCAGCCTGGTCTAGAAACTTATCTGGTGTTTGGCAAAAATTGGGTGGAATGGGGCCTACCTTGTGCAAATTTCACCTAGAGATTTGAATGGTTTGCAAAGATTAAATTGAGAAAAGAGAAGGATTAATGTCAGTGCAGAGCAGGAAATTTGTTGCACGTACAGGGAAGTCTGGAAATCTCAAAGACAGTGAACTCCCACCTTCTTCCCTGTGAGACAGAAATGGGAAAGGGGGCAAAAAATTCATAAAAAAAAAAAAAACAAAAAAACAAACCAAAAAAAAAAAAAAAAAAAAAAAAAACAAACCAAAAAACCACAAAAAACAAGCTTAGTCTAACTCTTAAAAAATGCTAATCCTTCTGCTTTTATAAACATAATTGTATATTATCTTTGCCTAAAGTGAAACAGACCCAATTAGCAATCCACTATTAAGATTTGTGTTGCTCTAAGAGTAAGAAAAATCCACCTCACTCAAAAATTAGTCATAAACTTCCATAAACTCCCCCTTCAATATCCACACTCTGCACTGCTCTCTAAAGAACCATCTCTAATCTAATGATCTGGAGCAGGTATTTATGGTGCTGCTCCCAAATCCACTTTGTGTTGCTAACAGATTATTTCTGCCTAAGTAATGGGGCTGTCTCTTGTTTGCTGCTCACTCATTATTCTCCAGTAATTAATGTTAAACCCACAGGCTTCTGAGTGATAGATTTGCTTCAGGTTTGCAGACAAGTGTTATAATCCCCTGAATGCCCTATTATTTTCAGTCTCCATTAAAAAGCTGTGCAGCTATCCCCATGTGCATGATCCATGTTTTTAGGATCCAAGCAGCAGGAATCAGTTTGACCACATTTCTAAACACAGAAATTGGGGTGTCTTGCCCAGGTTCCCACACTGAGGGCTGGATCCTGTGAGGATTTAGGCACGTCCTCACAGGCACTGCAGTCACATAAAGCAGCCGCTTTGCTGAGGTAAAGGCTCAACCCAATTTAATCTTTGTCTCAGCCTAAAATGCCCAGAGCACTGGCAGACTCTGGCAGAGAGGAGAAGTGAAATATGTGTGAGTGAGGAGCAAAGATTCCCCTCATTGGAAGGTCTGGATTTGTCTTTGGCCAACCAAAGAGATCAAAGTTAAGCAGATGCTGTTCTGTAAAAAACAAAAATGCACAGAGTTTTCTTGAACCAGTGGCAAGGGGAGGTTTGGGCATTGTGCAGGAATCAGCTCCTGACTGATTCCTCATTGCTCTGCTCCTCAGAGAACTATTTCTATGGAAGCATTCACTTTGTTTGACATCAAAATGGCCTGGATTACACAAATTCCCAAGCCAGAGAAGCTGACACAACATTTAATTCAAAGAACTTTGATTAACAAACCAATTCTCATTTTCACATACGGATCCAAATGGCAAGAGCAGATCTACACAGAGTAAGTTTGGTCAAAAAATGCCAGTTTCTGGGAGCAAAGATGGGATTTAAAGTTAACTTTCATTCTGCCCTTTTTCCAGAAGGTGAACATATGTATGTGTAAAACACTTGGTACATCTGTGCTGATAAAGTTCAAGTGCCCAGGACTATTTTTTGTCATCAGGGCCCAAAGGAAGGGACCAGTCATATTCATCCTAAAGACCTCTCAGGCTCTCAATAAATACATTTTTTATCAGGAACTAAGAGATTTTGGAGAGTCCTATCTGTCTGAGACAGAAACCATATTAAGGACTGCTCTAAAGTTGCACTGAACAGGAAACAAATTTATGGCAGCTGAGAATGTTCCCTGACACTCTTAACTTTACTGGTAGAGACATAGCCTCTATAGAGAGACATGCTCACTAATCTAAATAAAATACACCCCATAAATTTAATGTCACAGAAAGGTTTGCAAGAAGACATAAATATATAGACGGAGTTACAAGGTGTGTTCAAAGGGATTGTTTTCTGCCTCTTTTTTAGGGTGGGATTTCCTTCCAGGGATGTTTCCTTCCCATGGAAGATGGCATTCTGGCTGGATTTTACATGCTGCAGCACACTGAAACTCCCTGACTCTTCAGCACTGATAAAAAAAAGGAGAAACCTCATCTTAGCATCTTCCAGTGTATTTTCCACCAAGATTTTCAAACCTGGCCAGACATTATGGAATAATTAGATTGTGTTTTAAATGTCTTTCTCTCCTCATTATCCAGCACAGACAGAGTAATTAATTACCCAGGACTGCTGTGCTCCCAGGTGAATTGTTCCCAGCTCGAAGTTCCTCTGGTTTACTGGGATTTGGAACAAAAAACCAGGAGTCTGCTGCTCCCCATACCAGGGGCAGACTTCAATCATAGCAAAACTCTGGCGTATTTTATGGTGCAAAACTGAAAATACAGGAGGAAAGAACACATACACAGGTGAGGTTTTATTAGCACCTTCAACCACTGGGTAAGATCCAGAGAAATTCCTATTTAGCACTACAAGGCTAAGGCACTGAGGACTTTTTGGCAAGGAATGGCTGTTAAAACACTGTTATTCACTTTTATAAAAGTGTTATAAACACTTTTATAGGATAAACAGAGACAGAAATTCCACAGTCTGTGCAGAACAGGGACAAGAAAGCAGCACCTGCACCGCCCAGTGTCCTCCTGCTTAGTTCTGTTGGCTCAGCAGAGCTTGGAGCAAGTCAGGTGAATGAATTATTTCTTTTATTTTTATTCTGAAAGCCAACTCCTGATTCATCTCTCTACAGCAAGTGTGAACGTCTATGTAATCTTGTGGAGAGTAGAAAGTGTAATATTTTAGTAAAAGTGGGGGTTTTTTCCTCACTTTTTTAGTCATATCATCTGGAGGCTGAAGAGCTTGTTATTCCATGAACTCTCCCTGCTGCACTGACTTGTAGCTGGAGGATAAGATTACTTCCTACATGCATTCTGAAAAATTGATGGAACAATCACATAGGCATAATATCCAGCTTTTCTGCACAACTGCACCCTGCAGTGCTGGGAGAGGGCTCAAAAGCACCAACAGGAAAATTTGCAAGGCTCAGAGCACTTATTTTTCACTGCAGCTTGGCCGAGGTCAGGATATGACCCTGCAGTGACCCCTGCACTAGGTATGAAAAGTTGTCATACCCCAAATGAGGGGCTCCCAAAGTTCCTTTCCACCTAGAATTCCACCTCTGAGCTCAGCAAGGATGGTAAGGGCTCACCAGGGGCAGATATTCAAAAAGTCAGCAGACTCCATCACCAACAGATCCATAACCAGGCAACAGTGTGCAGTTTAAGAGATGATTTTATTTCTCACTTGTAGGAAGCAGCACGTGGTTTTGATGCCAGTGGCATTTGGTGACAGCGCTCTGAGAATGCTGATAACCTGGAGCAGGCAAAGCAAAACTCGCAGTTGCTCTCAATAAAAAAAGCCTCACAGTCCTCTCACCCTCAATTCCCCACTCATAAATTGTTCTTCTACCTGACAAATAGAATCAATTGACCATGTTTTTTTCCCAGCTTGTCTGTGTCCATGGAACAGGCTGAGGGGGAAAACACGGAGCACACCAGGCAGTTGCTGGTTTGTTTGCTGCTCTGGGGCTGGCAGGATGTGAATTGCTGTGGAAATCACAGACAGAGCTCTCATCAGAGAGGAAAGGTTCCCTCTATCAAAGCGAAATCCATAAGGAAGACAATCTCCCAGAGTGCTGGGATAGCACTGCTCACCTCGAATAGAAAGCTGTGAGCACAAGTTGTGAGACAGAAAAAGGATTTGATTTAGTGGGGGTTTCTATGAGCCCAGTGGCTGGAAAATAAACGCTGGATAATCAGCAGTGGGTGTGGAAGTGGATGGGGCAGAGCTGGTGAGGGGTGTCAATCCTTGCTGGCACCATCAGGGAGTGCAGTGCCCTGGGAGCAAAGCAGCTGTAGCTGAAAACTCCCAGATCCAGGAGAATTTCAGCATCCGTGTGCAGCTTCTCTTTCAAAGCTGCCTGTGCTGACAAATAACTCGCTGGTGACTTCTGGGGATTGTTTTATTACTGCCCCTTTGCTCCTGGGGTCTTTTTCTATGGATTCACCGTGGTCCTTGTCCCAGCTGGACAGACTGGACACAATCAGACACACGACTTTGACTGCGGGGAATTTTGGCTTTAAAGTCATTTTGCAAGCTGAGGTATTTTTTTCTTTTCATTTTCATCAGCATCAGCTCAGGCTTGACTGCTGCTGTATTTCTGGAGCAACAACAACAACAACAATGACAAGAATAATAATGATGAAAATTACTCCCTTATATTTATGCCAAAAAGTTTCCAGAGAAAAAAAAAATTACATTTTGCCTCGTTATTTTTCTCCCTGCACAAAGTGTTAATGATCAATTCTTAAATAAATGACCTGAAAAACATCTTGGTGAGTTTATGATCAGGCCAAGCATTGAGCTGCCTTCAGCAGAGAAGGAGGAAGAAAGACCGGAAGAAATAACCACAGAAGGAGAGAGACAGAGCTGTATTATTGCAAAAGCAAATTAAGGAGGCTGAGGGAAGCAGTCCCTGCTGTCCAGACAAAGAGTGAAGGATAAATAACACCTCTCCCACAGAAGGAGCCTCCTGCAGGGTGAACTGCAGCAGCCAACTGAGAACTGGAAAAACAACATCCAGGTCTGTCTGCTCTTGGCAAACAACCTGCTATAGACAGGGATATCAGCACCAAAAATCCCCCCTTTCCCACAATTTGAGTATTTCCCAAGCATTTGCTTTTCAGCTGGTGTTGACAGACTTGGTTGCTTATGGAAAGAGATGGGAATTGTTTTCACCTCTCTTGCAGGAAACTCTCCAAGCAGAACAGCACTTAAAGCCTTTAATATTCTTTAATGTCTGTAGGAACAGTCCAGCATTCCTCCCGTGCCAGCTCTGGGGAGCCAGGGGATGAATCCTCACCAGTGGATGAGTTCCGCACTCCAAGGAGCTGGGCAGCTCCTGCATCATCCAAATACATCCAGCTGTGGATAATTAGGGGCTCAATCAACTTGAGAACATAATGGCCAATTTCCACAAGGAACTTCACCCTCATGAAGACACAAAAATTGTTTAATTTCTGATTCCCACAGGTGAGATATCTAACCCTGGAATCAACATGCACCTCGACAGGGAGGCAGAGTCCTGCTGAACTGGGCAGTTTCCAGTGAAATGGCCTCACAGAAGGATCCACATGGGACCCCCAGTCCCAGCACTAGGTTCCTGGAGGTCTCTCCTGGGTAAAAAGAGAGAGCCAGGCCATTTCTCCCACATCCAGGTCTTTCTGCAGCTCAAGTCAGCACATTTAAGCTCTTGGCAGACAAAATGATCAGGCTTTGCTGATAATAAGAAGAGCTACTCCAGCACTGCTTTGGGACCAGGCACTCGAGTAGCTATTTATAGATGAAGAGAAGAGCTGCAACAGGGAAAAGGAAGCAAAAAAGGGAACTGGCTGAATGTGTGAGCAAAATTTTTCATTTTTAAATTATACATCTGCAAAGTGATCTCAGGAGCTGAAGACTCACATTCTGTTCTCTGAGCATCAAGAGGTTTTAATGACATTATAACCCCTTCATTCACAAATGTGGATTGAGATAAAGGCTCAACGTTTGGAAAACGCTCTGGATCTTCAAAGCCCTCAGGGCAGTGACCCTTGCTGCAGTCTTTTGATGTTGGAAATGTTGGTCCTGTTTAGTGTTCAGGAATCCCGTGGGAAGGGTACAGTCCACAAGACTCTCTCACCTTGGGTCTCCAGGAGCTGTCAGGGTAAGAATTCAGAGCAAAGCCTCTGCTGCTCCAAACTGAGGATGGAGCAGAGACTGACCTGGAGAGAGGAATGGTGAGAGAGTAGATGAACTCCACGGTGCTTTGTCCCAGCTCTGGAGCCATCCTGCTCTCCCTCACCCCTCCCACATCCCTGCTGCCCACTGGGACCCTGTGGCAAATTCCCCCCTGAGCAGAGCAGCACAAGAAGGAGCTGCATGCCCAGCACCTGTCTTATAAATAGGTGAGAAAGCTGGGGATGTTCAGCCTGGGGCAGAGACATCCCAGCACCTTCTAACAGCTGAAAGGGCAACAGGGGAACAGGAGAGGGACAATTAATCAAGAACTGGAGTGACAGGACAAGGGGGAATGGGCTCAAGCTGAAAGAAGAAATTTAGGTTAGATATAAGAAGAAACTGTTCCCTGTGAGGGTGGGCAGGCCCTGGCACAGGGTGCCCAGAGCAGCTGGGGCTGCCCCTGGATCCCTGGTAGTGTCCAAGGCCAGGTTGGATATTGGGGCTTGGAGCAGCCTGGGACAGTGGGAGGTGTCCCTGCCCATCTTTACCAAAAATAAAAGACGAAAAGTGCCTAGTGAGATACTGGTGTAATGCTGAAATCAACCTCTCTTACTCCTCCACTTTGGGTTCAAAAGGTGGCTCCTTCCCAGCCAGCTCGAGGATCTCCACACTTCAGTCCATTTCATGAAACACGCATTCACTGCCCATCACCTCATCAGAGAAAATGGGACAGCTGAGCTGGACACACCTGAGGAACCTGTTTCACTTGTCACCAGCCCAGAGGGACAAAACAGGAGAGGGAGGGGGAGAACAAATGGTGAAGGGTCTGGAGGGGAAGCCACAGGAAGAGCAGCTGAGGGCACTTGGTCTGTCCAGCTGGAGCAGAGGGCACTGAGGGCAGAGCACCCTGGGGGCTGCAGCTCCTCCCTGGGGACAGCTCTGATCTCTGCTCCTGGCACAGGGACAGCACCCAGGGAGCAGCTGGAGCTGGGCCAGGGGAGATTTAGGGGAATATTTAGAAAAATGTTCTTCCCCCAGAGGGTGCTGGCACTGCCCAGGCTCCCCAGGGAATGGGCACGGCCCCAAGGCTGCCAGAGCTCCAGCAGTTGCCAGGGATGCCCAGGGTGGGGTTGTTGGGAGGTCTGTGCAGGGCAGGGGTGGGACTGGATGATCTCTGTGGGTCCCTTCCCACTCAGGATATTCCATGATTCCTCGATGCTGTGTCTCCCTGTCCGTTACTGAATGTGTGCAAGACTTCCCACTCAGGATTCCCTCTCAGCTCCTTGTTTCAAGCACTCTGGCTGAGACTGGCTTCCAGCACAACTTTCAGTTCAAGAATCAAGGAAAACACAAACATCTTATTTTGCCTATTATTTATTTTGTCCCCGCGTTATTGACGGCTTTGTCACTTGTGAACCCAGTGCGGTGCCACCTCATGTCCCCATGCCAGGGGTGTGTGTGGCACTGGGGTTCAGCTGTGCGGGGGGAAGGGGGGGATGCCAGGACCCTCCTCTCCCGCTCTGTCCTCAGCTGCTGTTCCCACTAGATGGCATCTCCGTCCCGCAAACATCCCCCAGCTCCCGCGGTGTTACCTAACCCTGCCGGAGCCCACGGAGCAGCGGGTTAGCGCTCAGCAATTAAAGATGGGCAAACGTTTCGTTGTGACACATCAATTTCTGATACCGCAACAAAGTGCCACAGATCAGCACCTTCCTCCCAAGCAGCCCTCACCAAAGGCTGCTCCTGCTGTAAGTGCTGTCCCAGGGACAGAGTTTGTTCTTTCACAGGATTTGAGTGGACTCAGTGCCAGCACAGAGGGACAATCCCTGCCCTGCTCCTGCTGGACACACAATTCCTCATCCAGCCCAGGTGCCAGTGGCTTCTTGCCCTCCTGGGCACCCCTGGGCTCGTGTCCAGCTGCTGTCACCAGCACACTCAGTCACTTTTCAGCCACATTTCCCCACAGAAGAAGGAATTTAAAAAAAATAAATGTTTTTTGAGGAACTATGTCAATGAACCACTGGCACAGAGTGTGGATTTGCCAAGATTTTATCCTAAGAGAGCCCCTTAAGGTTACAAACTCCGTGGATGCATTTTTCTCTTCATGCCTAATCCACTGGATCCCTGCTGGAGGCAGCAGAAGTGCTGGAAGATTTTAGCACTGAGGTGGCAGAATAGTCTTCCTCCCTCCCAGGGCTGTGAGCCTGTGGGAAGGAACAGCAACATTTTCCATCTGTGTTGTGGCCTGGAGATTCCATCAGAAAAGGACTTGTTGCAGAGTGGGCTTTGTGAAAATGCAGGTGCCTCACGTCTGCGGAAACTTCAGAGGGACATTTTCACGTGTGTGAGAGGTCCCCATCAGGTCACAGTCAAATTTAGGGCCGGGGGTGTGCTGGACATCCCAGATGCTCATGGAAAACACAGCAGGGAGGTGCACAAAGAGATGCCTGAGGGGACAGGATATGCCAAACTTACACAAAAGCCCTGAGGTTTCCAGCCCCATGTTTCAGTTTCAGCAACTCACTTGTGGTGTTTTGTCAGGCTGTCACCTCACAGCTGAGGTTTGGAGAGCATTTGTCCCTTCCAACAGGATTTTTGTTGTCACTCTCATTACAATCTGCAACAAGGAGGATGGAGGCAGTAAGGTCTTTGCACAGGACACAATCACAGAATATTCTGAGTTGGGAGGAACCCACAAGGATCATCCAAGTCCTTAAATCAATGGAAATACCACAACATCAAAAGTCAGTATCCAGTATTTCAGTTCAATACTTTACAGCCATCAACACAGTGATTTTTGTGTCTATACTGCCCTTCTCACTCAGGAGGAAAGTTACACCTTTAGCTCTTGTTTGATTAACAGCATTACGGCATCTGTGTTATCCCTGGCATTCATTTTATTGGGGGAAATTGGTCTGCCTGAGCCCAAATTACTCAAATCCTGTAAAAATAATGTGGATCTCCATGGGGATGACATATTAGCTTGTTATCACCATACCCACCTTAGTGGTGTCTTCCACTGGAAACCAACCTAATCTAATTTCTGACACATTTTCCCAATTACAGCAGCTGCACATCCTCCAGAGAAGCACTGCAGAAGCAGATGAATTCCCTAGGCACAAATCTGCCTTCCTTTCACCAGCTGTTGGGATGGTGCCTGGTGTTCCTTCTGCTGCATCTGCCTCAGATAAAGTTTGCAATTTTTTCACACTTGGGAAGTGTCCAGGGAGGGAATCAGGGTCAGTAATTCACAGCCTGCACCCAGAGGCAGAGGATAGGGCGGGATTTGTGTGTGTATCTATTTTAATTTAACATCAGAACCCCTTGACTGTCCCAGGAAGGATGGTTATGGAAGTGTCAGTGCTGGGAATTGTTAGGAATATGGATATTAGGAAATATTCCTTCACAGAAGGGGTTGTCAAGCATTGGCACAGGCTGCCCTGGGTGGTGGAGGAGTCACCAGCTCTGGAGATGTTTAAAAGAGGTGTAGATATGACTTTAGGGTACAAGGTTTAATACTGGGCTTGGGAGTGTTAATTTAAGGGTTGGACTGGATGTTCTTAAAGGTCTTTTCCAATTCAAATGATCCCGTGGTTCTCTAATCTATTGTGATGGTAATAGGGCTTTGATACAGTTAAAAGCACAAGCACTCCTGCCTTCATATGCAAATTTCCCCTAAATAAACAAAAAGTCGGGAGATTTCAGGTACTATGTTGTGAGGAAAAAAACCTGTGCCCCAAGCCCACTGTAATTGGTTTGACTTTTTTACTTGGTTAGTCAATTCCTTAGGAAAATTAGGAGTAAAATGAAGGGAAATGTCACCATCTGTCTGAAACTGGTGCACAGAGGAAAAGGCTTTAAAAATCTCATATTATTCCCAAAAGTAATTCATCACTTTGACCCAAAGATAAAGAGCTGCTGTGAAACCAGTATTGTGCTGCTCACAAAATCCAAGTGCTCAGAGGCTTTGAACCTCTTTGGGTTCTTCTAGACCCTTGCCAGCACCTGCTGATGTCGGTGCCAGCAGGAAAGCACTGCAGGTGGAAAAGAAACAGATAAATCGGGGATGGCAAAACAGGACATGGGGAGCCTGGAACTTCTAACCCATGGCACAAGCCTGACACTGCTCCTGGAACACAGGCATGGTCTGTATGACCCTGCTGAGGGCAGATTTGTGGGGTCTGTGCAGCCCAAACAGGCTGAGAACCTGAGGAGGGGCTTTTGCAATAACTGGAGTCAGGGAATAAAAGTTGTGATCAAATTAAAGAGGTCAGAGCACTTCATAATCCCAGCACAGGGAGAACGTGGAGCTGCTGCAGAGAGCCCAGAGGAGGCTCCAGGATGAGCAGAGGATGGAGCAGCTCTGCTGGCAGGAAAGGCTGGCACAGCTGCCATTGTTCAGCCTGGGCAGGAGAAGCTTTGGCCTGAGCTCAGGGTGGCCTTGCAGGGCCTGAAGGAGCTGCAGGAAACCTGGAGAGAGACAATTCCCAAGGGATGAGGGACAGGACACAGGGAATGGCTTCCCAGTGCCAGAGGGCAGGGCTGGGTGGGATTTTGGGCAGGAATTGTTCCCTGGCAGGGTGGGCAGGCCCTGGCACAGGGTGCCCAGAGCAGCTGTGGCTACCCCTGGATCCCTGGCAGTGCCCAAGGCCAGGCTGGACACTGGGGCTTGGAGCAGCCTGGGACAGTGGGAGGTGTCCCTGCCATGGCAGGGGCGGGATGAGATGATTTTTAAGATTCTTTCCAACCCAAAGCATTCTATGATTCTATGATTCTACAGCTCTCCTGCTTTGGCTTCCCTTTTTAGTGCAGGAAGTTTTGTGTTTTCCCTTTTTCTTCCTTCTCCTTTTGATTACCTCTCAGTGAACCAATAAACCTTTGTGAGGGAAAGCCTTGGTAACATTTTCATTTCATTCCCTCGTGGCACAACACATTGCCAAAGTTATAAAACACTATGAGGGCACTTTTGGATTCAGCAAAGTCCATGATCCTCTTCCTGTTGATTCTTAGGCTCATCCTTGATTTCTGCAATATGCCAGCATTCCACATCTCCCATTTCTGAGGCCATTTCTGTGGATAATGCCCTAGAATAGCTCATTTCAAGATGTAGCTTCAGATTTAGGGCTGAATAAGCATACTGAAAAGAAGGGAAAAAAAGGAGAAAAAAAAAAGAAAGAAAAATCAAAGAGATATTAATATTTTCTCACTCAAATTCCTGCCCACCCACGAATCCCACATTCTAACTAAAGACAACACTGGGGTTCTCAAGAGTTGTAACACTCATATCTGGCCTTTGATATTCACCAAATCTCACTCAGCTTAACAAAGGAGGCAAATTCAATCCTCAGTGTTTTATACATGAAGAAAGTACAGAAGGGAAATAATTTCCCCAGGAAAACAGAGCAGGAAAACAGCAGGGCCTGGACTAGGACACACACACCCTGTGGCATTTCTCACCAGCTCAGCTGTCCTGGCATTCTATTATTCTTCCACAGGGATCCCACTGAGCTCCAGCCTCCTTCAGAGCCCAAAGATGATTCAGGGTGATTGTTAAGGCTTATCACTGCATGAACACTTCCATTCTCACAACAGATCTTCCATCACTCATTTTATTTCTTCATCCTTTGTGCTCAATCTTTCCCAGCTCTATTTCTGATTCCTGTCACAGGGATCAAGTTTGGTAGTGATGTACACCTGTCACCCATCAGGAATTTTGCCATGGGTTATGTATTTCACCACTCAGAAATCTGTGGACTGTTCCTAGGAGCAAGGAAGGTGAGAAGGGCAGTTTGGCACTCAAGGTGACTGCAATCTCCCCCAACCTGCCCTGACACCACCCTAGCAGATGGGCTGAGGGGCCCACGGTGACCCCAAGGTGTCACTGGAGGCCTGGTGGCCTGGCCCATGTGGCAGAGAAGGAACAATGCCAATTAAGAGATGATCACAAGCATTTCTGATGATTTTTATCTCAGTCTGCACAAAGCACATCTTTGCTAAGTCCTGACACAAGACAGAACTGTGCCTTTATGATTAGCTGCTTCCCTTGCACTCTTGGATTGCTGCTCTGCAGAGCAGACACTGAATTGCTTTAATCAGATGTGTAACAGAGACCAGGGATGTCCTCCCAGAGCACTCTGGCCTTGTCCTGCCCTCGAGAATCACCTGCAATCACAGCAGCTGGGAATTTTAGAAGAACTGAGTGTCCACGGCCTTTTCCTGGCAGTTTGATAAGGGAGAGAGCAGGATGCACAGGAAGGAAGCAGCACCAGCTTTCACCAAGGAATGTGTGAAGGAAGTTGGGACAGGTATGTCATTGCAATCCTTCACCTCTCACATCATTCCCTCCCTCAGCTGTGCCTCTGCTCCCAAAATCCCCCTCTTCTGTCAGTTTTTCTCACCACTTCTTTCAGAAACTCCTCTGCCACAGGTTTAATATTACCCAGGATATGTTAATGGATCCTGCAGAAAAGGCTTTTAAATTTGGTCTAAAATCAGAGATGCCCAGGAAGGTGACCCTGAGCTAAACTGGGAGCAATGCTGAAGAGAGCTGTCCATCCAGGTGGGAACAAGGTGGGATTCACCATCACCTTTTCACTGCCCTGCAAAGGTTTTTCCCAGCTCAGGCTCCTGCCTTAAAATCTCCCCTCAGCAAATAGTAATCAAAAGTTAGAAAATGAATTATCAATTGTATCCTTGAGGTTGATACCTGAGATGGTGGGATTATTTCTACATTATTTTATTTCCAAAAAAAAAAAAAAAAGATTGACAGCAGTTAAGTATGGAATGGAAAAAAAAACCCCAAGCAACTCAAGAGCAGTTTACAGAAGGGAATCCTTTTGTCTCACACATTATTTTGTTATGAGCACAAAGGATTTGCTCTGTTAAAAGTCAGATCTGATCCCCAATCTGATTAATGCAGGAAAAAAAAGGTCTTTACATGCACCACTTCAGAGGGATGTAACGGGATACAGACTCTGAGAAGGGGAGCTGTGGGTGATTAAGTTTCCTCCTTTTTTTGGCAGAGATGGGTTTGGCAAGAGGAATCTCACAGACCTTGTACAATTTCTGGGGATGAAAGAGGAAATCAGAACAAATGGGAGAGAGGATGAGTTCAAAGCCAGCAGTTACACAAGAACCTTGGAAACACAAATCCCAGCAGGACAATCACCTGGCTGCGGTGGTGACCTCACCTGGCTGCGGTGGTGACCTCACCTGGCTGCCAGCCACCCCCCAGCTGCTCTGCCCTGCCCTGGTGCTGCTGGATTTCTCCTCACACCTTTTTAACTCCTCTCACACCGGGGTTTTAACCCTTCCCTAAATATGTTTCACAGAGGCTGCTCCAGCTTGGCTGATGGGCTGAGCTCTGGCCAGTGTTGGTTCTGCTTTGGAGACACCTGGCACTGGCTCTGTCCAGCACAGGAGTCACCCCTGTGGCCTCTTCCTACCAAGATCTTGTCAAATAAAGCCAAAACCACCTGTTAATTCTGCAAACCTGAGGGGCAGCAAAAGCTCCAGAGAAGGTCTCCAATATTGCCTATGATGGATTCACCAGTCTTCCTTCATGTGTGGGTAAGGGGGAATGGTTTCAAACTGGCATAGAGCAGGGTTAGAGGGGATATTAGGAGCAAATCCTGCCCTGGCAGGGTGGGCAGGCCCTGGCACAGGGTGCACAGAGCAGCTGGGGCTGCCCCTGGATCCCTGGCAGTGCCCCAGGCCAGGTTGGACATTGGGGCTTGGAGCAGCCTGGGACAGTGGGAGGTGTCCCTGCCATGGCAGGGGATGGAACAATGTTGTAGTTTATTTTCTTTTACTAAGGTTGGGAATAAATGAGTGAGATGGTATATATTTTTCTTTCATTCAGATGTTTATTAGTTCTTATCTATATTATGGTTTCATAAATCGTGAGTTCTATAGCACTTTAAGTTAATAAACTAAAAATGGAGCCTTATGTCTCTTTCTGTAAGGCTTTTGAAGGGTAAACTGTCTAATTAAGAACTGCCATTTAAATTATTTTTCCTTTTAACCTAATAACCAATTATCTGTGGCTCACAATGTGGACTTTTTTATCTAATCACATAATATCATTTTGACTTATGAAGAAGGTGAAGAAGAATAAACTTCTGCTTTAAAATTTTTATCTTGTTTTATATATATTATTATATTTTCAAATTTTAAATTCTAGATTTTCCACCATGTGATATTACACACTTTTATTTAAACTACACACCTATAATCCTAGTTCTATAATTTAATTTTGGAAGCTTTCTCTTTGATCTCAGGTCAAACGTAGTGTTCTCTTGGGGGTCAGCGCTTGTCAGCACAGAAAATCTAAAATTCTCCATGACCAGGGATCCAACAGAACAAGATGATGTTTAAGGTCCTTTCCAACACAAACTATTCTATAATTCTGTATTTTGTAACATTTCTCCCCTTTCACAAAAGCCTTTCTCTCTGGCTGCTCTGCCAGCTGATGAATATTTGGATTTCTGAGCTTTTCAGAGCCCATTTTTTATGTGCTTGTGCACATCCACGCTGCCTTTGAGAAATCCTGGAGTTCCCACAGCCCAGGGGAGGCAGTGCCCACAGCTGGGAGTTTCTCTGTGCTCTGGAATGGAACAGATTGCTGGGCATGGCAGCAGCTCTGCAGGTCCAGCCGTGGGAGAGAGGCTGCAGTGAAATTCTGCTCACACTGCTGATTTCCAAGCTGGTCCCACGTTGCACTAAAACTAATCCAGAGTTCATTCCAAGGCCAAAGAGCCTCATCCAGCAAGCAATGTACAATAAAGCAAAAGGAAGAAAGACAAGCAAAAGTAATTTTCCCCTCATGTTCAGCAATCTTTTCCTGATCCCCTGAAATGTTTTGACCCAACTTGAGCATGGACAAATCCCAGGGGAAAATCTCCCCTCCACATCCTGCTATAGAAGGATATTGATCAGACAATCAGGGGCGAATAAACAAATTACTTATGAGCACCTCACTCTCAGCTCAGATGTCCAAACCAAAACCATGAAACATGAAAAGAAAAAGGCTGCAGTCATGTCTGGGTTTTGGCAGAAGTACAGTCAGGAGGACGTGCTTGGATGAGGGAAGCTGTCTGTGGAACACGTGGGATTTTGGGCTCTCCCTGGTGTTTAAAAGCCTTTCCCAGTGCAGCAGAGTTCAAGAATTGAACTGGGGAAAGTGGGACTGGAAGGTTGGAAGGAGAAAGATGTGATTTGCTCAAAGGCCACCCGGCTTCTTGGCTGTGCTGGGCCAAACCTGCAGCCTCTGGCAGTGGTTCTGTCCCTCCAGTGCCTGCCCTGCTCACTGCTGTGCTTAAAGAGGGGAAAGGTGGAGGGGTTGAATAATTATTGAGCTTCCATCTCACTCAAGTGTGACTTTCTGTTAACATTGTATAAATTACCAGGATCTCAGCCAGACAGCACTGAAATAACTCCTGAACTAAACCCTCACTCTGGACCAGAAGGCTTGGATGTAATGCAAAGGATTTTAGGAGGAAATGAGGTGATTCCCTAGAGAACAGATGTGGATTTGAACAGCTTAAGGAAGTTTAGGGTAACAATGGCTTTCTTACTATTTTTTTTTCCCCTCACAAATTCTAGGAAAGAGAAGAGACTGATTTGGGGTGGAGGGAGAACTTTGCAGAACTATTTAATGAAAAATGCACAATCATCTGCAAATTAACACAGTTTAATTGTATTGCAGTCTTCCATGGCTGTTATCTTTCACTGGCCCCATTTCAAATTTTTCCAGTTTTCCCAGAGGAGAGTTTGGTTTTTATTCCTCTCATTCTCTAGATGAAAAAAAAAAAAAAACCAAAAAAAAACCAACCAAAACTAAGCCAACAAATCCAAACAATGCTTGAGAAAAAGAAAAAAGAAAACTCCAAAATCAAGCTAGGAATTTTCTGACCTTCCAAAAGCCCCAGATTAAAACTTCTGCAATTGTTGTTGTGAGAAATAAAAGAGGTTTCTCCAATATAGTTTGTTTTCTAGAAAAAAACAGGGCCCAGTGTCTCCTGTTAACCTGGAAAATTTGTTATTCCTGTTAAACTAAAGATATGGCCACATATGTCTGTCAACATTTTAAAACAGGATTTCAAGCAGCAGCTGAGCAAGGAGGTGTTACAATAAACATTATCCAAAATCTCAGTGTTTCTTCTACCCCCAACCCACACAGAGAGAAAGCCCAAATCTACTTGGAATGAAAACAGAGTCCTTCCAATCTGTGTCTGGCAGAGCTCCCAGGATAACACCCCAGTGCCCTGGGAAGCTCCAAAGGGGACCAGAGCTTTGGGTCAGGGAAAATTTGGCCCATAAAAAAGCTCCAGTATCACCTCTAGTTCCAAGGCTTGGAAATACACCTGTAAAAATCACAGCAGAACACAAATGTCTCAAAAAATGAGCTGTCCTGTCCATATATCCTATAATATCCTACCCAGCTGTGTGCAAAACCATCTGGATTCCTTCTCTGCTCATTAGAAAGGTAAAAACACCTTTTCAGCGTGATTCATTTCATGTTGTTTTGTTTTGTTGGTTTGTTTTTTTTTTTCATTTAAAGATGGGAGGAAATCCCCCTGGAAGTGCCAGTTTCTCTCTCATGGAAGAAACTCTGATAATTGCCTTACATGAGACATCAGCCTGGCAGTCAGGCAAGACAAATCCCATCAACAATTATGATCTTAAGAAGGCTCACAGAAAATCTCCTTCCCTCTTGTGGGATTCCCAGATGTAAATAAAACCATTCCCAGTGGTTGTGGGTACAAACTCTTTATGTTGAACAGAAAAGGCACTCAAGAGAGGCAGTTTATTGATGATTGTAAACCACTCACATGGTTAAATCAGCCAAGTCCACAAGGCCTTTTCCTGGCAACACAGATTTCTATTAGGGATATATTCAAATATATCCTTAATGATGGTTCAGTTCCTGCTGATTTGCAGGCATCTGGACTGGGGGGTTTTTCCACCAACTTTCAAGTCCTTTTGGTGAAGGAAATTTTTGGCCATGTGGCTGTTTTGTGTTATCAAAATGGCGTAAAGGAGCAAGAGGAAATCATAATTCTGGCCCATAACTTCTGTGGAAGGTGAATGCAGAGGGTTTTGAGTCCCTTAAATCCACACAGTCTTCTGGAAACTGCAGAAAAAAACATGGCACAGATTCAGATTTATCCAGGACACAGGAAAATGTGTAGATTTGCACAAGACATTCTAGGATGGCCTTAAAGCTGCATGCTACAAACCCAGGAAATCTTTATTTTGTCTTGAGCAGATAGCTCAAATACCAATTTATTTCTTTCACTTCCTAAGCTGAAAGGCTACGGTAGGACTGAGTAATTTGCTTAAAATCAGCCTGGATCACCCAGAGAAACAAGGTATTGTGGAAAATCAGCACAGTGAGAAGAAAACCTGCAGAGACACAGCTTTTATTGAAAAAACAAAAGTCCCTGCAGGTAGCCACAATGGCAGGAGGAGGGAGAGGGTGTTCTCTGTCACAGCTCACAAGGAGAGCTGTGCACAGAGGGCAGATTTTTTCCATTCAAGGCTGAGAATCTGAAGGAACAGCCCCCCAAAATCCTGCAGTGGGTGGAGTGGGATCAGCCTCAGGGATGTTCGCTGGCATAAAAGAAATCTGACTTATTTCCCCCCAAAATAGTTGTTATATCAGGCAGAGGGCCTTGGGGAGAGGGGATGTGAAATTCAGTGAATGGGGCAGATTTTATGGAACTCTCTTTAGTCCATTGAAAGTTTTGCTGCCTTTTTTTAGCCAAGGAAAGCTGAACATAGCTCGATTTTATGGATCAGATAGATAGATAAGTTTTTGGATAGAGATATGCATTGAATGAGGAATATGAGGCATAAAACCATACTTTCTGTCTGCTTGGTTTAATCCTGGTCCAAAAACACCCAAGAGGGAGGAAACATCACTCTCTCCTGCAGCAGAGCTGAGTAGAACCAAGCCCCAAGTGCTGTTTCACACTGAGAGCAAGAGGAAAACTGAAGATGTTTTCTCTGAAGCATCTGCATTGCCAGCACTGGAAAATGCTCAGGATTTCTAAAAGTTGCTGTTGAGGATGGTTTGGCTAAAGGTGGCACTTGAATGACAAATCACTTGCAAACTGGTTTATCCCAGGGGGCTGATGGATAAGCTGAACATCAGAGCAAAACTAATAAAGAAAAGGTGGAGTCTTTAACAGCCTCAAAACAGGAATTAGGCCAGGCTTAAGAAAACTCTGAACTTGATGCTGTGTGTCTGCACAACTCTAAATTCCACCCTAGGAGGACTGGCAGTCACAGAGGAGACTGTCCCACCAGAGGGAAGATCCAAATGCTGCAGAATTCTGCATTTCATAAACAATGACAAATGATTTTGTACATCTACTAACTCTGCTTAAACCAGTAAAGCAATACAAGTATTATCAAGCTGATAACTAAAATGATCTAATTTTCTCTGACCTGGTGTTCTACTTTTGTAGAAATTTAGGGATACATCAGTGGATTTAATGGATGCAACCTGCTTAAATCTGTAGGGAAGGAGATCTATGTGTCTGCAGGCAGCTGCAGCTGCACAACAGCATTCATTTCTCCAGAGCTGCACCATTCTCACTGCATTTTTACAATATATTTATCCATATGTAGCAAAAACCATTAATTATTTATAAAGAACTATCATTAGGGTGTGCCTAAATTTAGCTGACTAAACCACATATCCAAGGATAATGTATAAATTCAGAAGTGCAAAGTCTACACAACAGTTTCATTTCTACAGCGTTGCAATTATCTTTTCTTACTGCCATCTTCAGTACCAAGTCTGTCTTTTCCTTTCCCCAATTTTTGTACAACCTTCTTGTGCCACCTGAGCAGTTCCTGGTCCACCCTGAAATTGCATTTTGAGCTCCTTTTGTCTTCCTCATGTCCAAGTATTCCAGAAAATCATGCAAAATGTTTCTATTCATGGAGAGGTGCGGGAAGATCTAAACCCAGCAATTAAACCAAATCCAAACCTACAATTTCACAACAGGTAGGAAGCAAAGCCAGAAAAACAGAGTCTAGAGAGCAGAGAGACCCCAGTCTTACAGTGGCACCATTTCAGCTGTGTTGCTGCCTGTGGCAATCAGTCAAACCCTCAATTAGGACATCTAATTATGTACCTTGATGTGCAGCACTTACACAGTTGAATTATCAACCCCAAGTTCTAAATGTTAATAACACCTTCCTGCAGATTATTCTGGCTGCTTTTGCTGAGTTTTTTGATATCTGTTCTGTCCTAAATACCAGAGTGTTTGTTTCACCATGCAGTTCTTATTTTTTGTGGCCTTCAAACTCCTTTCTGCCTTTCTTTAAAGTACTCTTTATTTTGGAGGAGTGTTTTGCTTTGCTGCACTCCTGTATTATTTTGTGGTGTGCTACTCAATCTTTATTTCAAGGCAAAGGATATTGATGCTATTATTTGTCTACCAAGGAGACATTTAGTAAGAGCCAAAACCACAAGCAAGATCAGTTGAAAACCATGATATAGTGCACAAGCAACTTCCTCAGGGACAATCTGTGTTTGATGTGGTGCCAGGTGAGGTCTCCTTAGAAAATATACACAAATCCTAAGTGGATACCCAAATCCATGCATTTCAGTCATGCTCATGGCCTTGTTTTCACTGCAAAGACTGAAAGCTTGGGGTTCAGCAGGCCTGACAGATGAGCCCTTAAAAAATGTGTGATTGTAAATGCCTTGAATCAGAAATCTCCGGAATTAAACCCAAACTTGCCTGATCCCAGTGTTGCAAATGATATAGCTGTTCAATATTTTTTTATAATCAATGATTTTAATTAGGTTCTAATTAATTATTTTTTAATGAATCATAACCAGTGTATTAATTATAAGCAGTATTTTAGCCTTACATAACTTTTAGCCAGCATTTAGCCAAGTTATCATGAGCTCCTTTTGTAGGAACACACCTTGGGAAAATTAGGGGAACTTGGAAGTTTTGATAAACTGATGAGCTTCAATGAACAAATCCTGGGAAAGAAAAGTGCGTCAATGAGGGTGGATACCTGGAATGCAGAATTTATGGACTATAAGGACACTTTGCAGAAACCAGAAGATAAAGAGACTAAGGAAGACTCAGTGTATGCATTGGAAAGTTGGGAAAATATACTAAAACTGTGGACTAATTAGCATGAGAAGGGAGAAATCAATAACCAGCAGAAGATAGAATATTAATTAATGGAACAGAATTATGTTATTGTCATGGTTTGACACTGGCCAAATGCCAGGCACCCACAAAAGCCACTCACTCACTATCCCCTGCCACAGCTGGGCAGAGGAGAGAAAAATTAACAAAGGCTTCATGAATTGACATAAGGACTGGGAGAAAACACTCCAAGGGCAAAACAAGCTCAGCTTAGAGGTAACAAGGGAATTTATTACTAACGGAGTCAGAGGAGGATAATGAGAAGTAAAGTAGGCATTTAAAAAACACCTTTCTTCCCCCAACCCTCTCTCCTTCCCACCAACAGCGCAGGGAAACAGGGTATGGGGTTTTGGCCAGTTCATCGCTGAGATTTTCTTCCACTGCCCGGGGAGAGGAGTTCTTTCCCTGCTGCACCATGGGGTTCCTCCCACAGGAGGAACTCCAGTTCTCCGTGAACTTCCGCCACTCTCACGAGCAGCAGTCCTGACAAAACTGCAGGACTGTGAATTCTCCCCATAGGCCAACAGTCCTCCCAAAACTGCTGTGGGTCTCTCTTTCTATGGGGTGCAGCNAGAGGTAACAAGGGAATTTATTACTAACGGAGTCAGAGGAGGATAATGAGAAGTAAAGTAGGCATTTAAAAAACACCTTTCTTCCCCCAACCCTCTCTCCTTCCCACCAACAGCGCAGGGAAACAGGGTATGGGGTTTTGGCCAGTTCATCGCTGAGATTTTCTTCCACTGCCCGGGGAGAGGAGTTCTTTCCCTGCTGCACCATGGGGTTCCTCCCACAGGAGGAACTCCAGTTCTCCGTGAACTTCCGCCACTCTCACGAGCAGCAGTCCTGACAAAACTGCAGGACTGTGAATTCTCCCCATAGGCCAACAGTCCTCCCAAAACTGCTGTGGGTCTCTCTTTCTATGGGGTGCAGCCCTCCAGGGACAGGCTGCTCCAGCCTGGCAGAAAAGGCCCTCTCTCTAACAGCTCTCCCACAGGATCACAGCCTCTTCCAGGCATCAACCTACTCTGGCGTGGGAAATTCCCCAATGGGCTGTGCATGGATTTCTGCATCCCCCGCGGATCCCAATGGGCTGCAGGGGCACAGCTGCTCCACCATGGTGATCACCAAGGCCTGCTGAGGAATCTTGGCTCTGGCACCTGGAGCACCTCCTCCTTCTCCTTCTCCACTGACCATGATGTCTCCACGTTGTGTCCCTCCCATGTTCTCAACTCCTCCTCAGAGTGGCAAGGAAAAAAGTGTGTATGACCATATTATTTTATTTTCTTCTCAAATATGTTATAACAGAGGCCTAGCCTTGGCCAGCAGCATGTCCCTCTTCAGAGCCATCAGGGCTCTGCCCTGCCGGACATGGTAGAAGCTTCCAGCAGCTTCTCACAGCAGCCTCCTCTGTGAAACCCCCACTATCAAACACCAGGCCCTGCCAAACAAAAACAGTTCCCAAGGCCAGGCCTGCTCCAGGCCTGTTCCCGGTTTCCCCCGCTGGTGTTGCGGTGCAAGGGTGGCCCTTGGTG
>VXBQ01011382.1:20440-38103 GCA_013400175.1 Phainopepla nitens | reverse complement strand
CAGGGACAGGCTGCTCCAGCCTGGCAGAAAAGGCCCTCTCTCTAACAGCTCTCCCACAGGATCACAGCCTCTTCCAGGCATCAACCTACTCTGGCGTGGGAAATTCCCCAATGGGCTGTGCATGGATTTCTGCATCCCCCGTGGATCCCAATGGGCTGCAGGGGCACAGCTGCTCCACCATGGTGATCACCAAGGCCTGCTGAGGAATCTTGGCTCTGGCACCTGGAGCACCTCCTCCTTCTCCTTCTCCACTGACCATGATGTCTCCACGTTGTGTCCCTCCCATGTTCTCAACTCCTCCTCAGAGTGGCAAGGAAAAAAGTGTGTATGACTACATTATTTTATTTTCTTCTCAAATATGTTATAACAGAGGCCTAGCCTTGGCCAGCAGCATGTCCCTCTTCAGAGCCATCAGGGCTCTGCCCTGCCGGACATGGTAGAAGCTTCCAGCAGCTTCTCACAGCAGCCTCCTCTGTGAAACCCCCACTATCAAACACCAGGCCCTGCCAAACAAAAACAGTTCCCAAGGCCGGGCCTGCTCCGGGCCTGTTCCCGGTTTCCCCCGCTGGTGTTGCGGTGCAAGGGTGGCCCTTGGTGACACGGGCGCTCTGTGTCGGGGCCCTTTATGACAGGGGCCATGGTGGTGGCCAGAGAGCCTTGAGACATCAGAGAGACCTGCCCTGGCTGAGGGTTTCCAGGGGCACCGCAGGGCTCGGGGTGCTCAGTCCCAGGAGAGCCACTCCGGCAGGAGGAAGCAACTCCCGGGATCCGTCTGCACCTGAGGCCCAGAGCCACGCACAACGACAAAGCCACCAAAGGTAGCCCCGAGTCCCGGTGCCCCTACCCTGTGCCCAGCTGGCCACACGCCCAGGCCCTCAGCGGGCAGAGGGTGGGTGCAGGGGGCAGGTCAGGCCTGCCACCGTCACACAGAGAGGAGGACGAGGGGACCTTTGGTGACATGGCTCACAGGCTTCACCAGTGGCAGGAGGAAAACACCTCCAGCACTGGGGGCAAAGCCTTGAGCCCACTGATGGAGGAGGAGCCCCAACCTTGTCCCCTCAAGGGGCCGGGCTCCCCCATCCCCGCGAGCACCGTGACCAAAGAAAACAGCAGCGACGAGGAGGCCTCCGACTGGGACTCCTGGGACTCCTCCAGTGACTCAGGCATGTCCCAGGGGGAATATGACTTGGACACGGAGCTGTCCCCTGGGGCAGAGTACGGAGTCCGAAATCTGTCCCCGTGGGAGCAGAACATCACCTTCGGCACTGGGAACAAATACTTGAGCCCAGTGATGGCGGAGGAGGAGCCCCAGCCTTGTTTCCCGGATGCGCCCCGCTCCCCCAGCCGCGAGGGCACTGTGGCGGCAGAGCTGTCCCAAAGGGAGGAGGAAGACACCTCCAGCACTGGAGACAAATCCTTGCACCCAGTGAGGGAGGAGGAGCCCAGCCTTGTCCCCTCAAGGGGCCTGGCTCCACCATCCCCGAGGGATGGCGGCAGAGAAAGGCAGCGACAAGGAGGCCTTGGACTGGGATTCCTGGGATTCCTCCAGTGACTCAAGCATGTCCCAGGGGGAATATGCCTCAGACACAGAGCTGTCCCCTGGGGCAGAGGACGGAGCCCGAGAACTGTGCCCGTGGCAGCAGAACATCACCTTCTGCTCTGACAAGAAACACTTGAGCCCAGTGACAGAGGAGGAGGAGGAGCCCCAGCCTTGTCCCCTGGAGGGGTCCGCCTCTCCCAGCCCCGAGGGCACAGTGCCAGCCGAGCAAAGAAGCACGAGGACTCGGACTGAGACTCCTCCAGTGACTCCGACATGTGCCAGGGGGAGTATTACTTGGACACGGAGCTGTCCCCTGGGGCAGAGTACAGAGTCCGACAGCTGTCCCCGTGGGAGCTGGCCATCATCTTCAGCACTGGGAACAAACTGCGATTGAGCCCAGTGATGGAGGAGGATGAGGACGAGGACGAGGAGGAGGAGGAGGAGCCCCAGCCTTGTTCCCCTGAGGTGCCCGGCTCCCCCAGCCCCGAGGGCACAGCGGAGGCAGCAGAGGCAGTGCCTGCCCTGCCCAGTGCCTCTCCTGCCCCCGGTAGTGCCCCGGAGGCCGAGCCCGCAGCTGCTGGGCCAGAGGAGCTCCCTGAGTCTGTCGCTGCCCAGTGAGAGGAAAGGGCAGCGGAGTCTCCTGAGCCCAGCGAGCAGCTGTCCCAGGGAGACGTCGTCAGCTGGGCAGAAGTGTCCGACTGGGAAGAGCACAGTGGCCAAGGCCTTTCCCAAGAGGAAGCTTCCCTTGGCCTGGACGTGTCCCAAGAGAACAACCAGGGACCCTCCACGCACTCCAGATGGGAAGACGACAGCGACTCAGAGCTGGCGCAGGAGCCCTGCAAAGTCGGGTCCCACTTGGGCCTCTGCATGAAGCCCTTGGTCCTGGGGGAGGACGAGTGGGACGAGGTGAGCGTCCTGGAGCTGCCACCAGAAGACAATGGGCAGAAATGCAGAGATTTTGTGGCAGACGGGCTCCCAGTGCCTGCCCCTCGGGAGGCCTGGGTTGAGGAGCAGGCAGCAGAGTGTGCCCCAAGCTGTGTGCCCCAGCCGGCTGCCCCCAGGAAACGTCCCTCCCGCTTCGGGCGAGCGCTGCGGGCGCTGCGGGGGCTGTTCCGGTGGCCCTGCCTGAGGCCACGGCCAGAGGAGTAGCACGTGCACGGCACCCACAGCAGCCATTGCTCCAGCGCCACCCTCCCTGTGCGTCTGCAGCACCCACGGGACCCTGAACGTCAGCGCCGGGGAACCAACAGCAACGGGGACACGAGCCTGGAGAGACGGAGATGGCAGAGAGATGGTGAAGGTGACAACAATGACAAAGACAAACATGAAGACATCAAAGCAAATGACAAAAATTAGGACGACAAAGGCAAAGACGAAGATGAAGACAATGAAAACAAGGATGATGACAAAGACAGTGAAGAAGATGGTGACGAAGAAGATGAAAACGTTGACAAAGACATAGACAAAGACAAGAGGAGGAAGAATAATTTATAGATTCATAGAAAAATTAAGAGTAATTATAGGAATAATTAGTTAGCACCACTTAGAAGAAGAAGAGGAATAGGAATAAGAATTTTAGAGGACATAGAAGAAGAATAGGAATAAGAATTTTAAAAGCTATAGAAGAAGAATAGGAATAGGAATAGGAATTTTAGACTCCATAGAAGAAGATGAGTAATAGGAATAAGAATTTTAAAATCCATAGGAGAAGAGGAATAGTAACAAGTAGGATGTGAAAATATGTAGAAGAAGAATAGAAGAAGCAGAATAGTTAGAATAAGGAGAATTAGAAGAAGAATTTAGAATTCCATAAATGAAGATAAAGTTTGGTAGATAAGAAAAATTAGCAAATAATTACTATTTTCCAATAAACTTTGTGATGCACAAGAGCAGAGTCTCCAGGTTCCCTTCTCCTCTCTCCAAGCTACTGATGGATTTT
Source organism: Phainopepla nitens (assembly GCA_013400175.1). Taxonomy (NCBI): domain Eukaryota; kingdom Metazoa; phylum Chordata; class Aves; order Passeriformes; family Bombycillidae; genus Phainopepla; species Phainopepla nitens. Next base: position 34,624 of record VXBQ01011382.1, on the reverse strand, counting down.
CCGTCTCAATCCCAGGGAGTTCCCAGGGAGCAGCAACTGCTCAGCCCCAGTGCCTATGGATCCCCATGGGCTGCAGGGGCACAGCTGCTTCACCCTGGTGATCACCACAGCCTGCAGAGGAATCTCAGCTCCAGCACCTGGAGCAACTCCTGCCCCTCCTTCTCCCCTGGCCCTGGTGTCTCCACATTGTTTCCCTCACATGTTTTCACCTCTTCCTCTTCTCTGGCTAGGAAAAAAACTGTGCATGCCCCAATTCTTTTTTTTGTTTTCTTCCAAAATACATTCTAACAGAGGCATTCCCCACCACTCTCATAGGCCCAGCCTTGGCCAGCAACATGTCCATCTTCAGAGCCATCAGGGATTGGCTCTGCTGGACATGGTAGAAGCTTCCAGCAGCTTCTCACAGCAGCCTCCTCAGTGGCCACCCTGCTACCAAAAACCAGGCCCTGCAAAACCAGCACAATTATTTAGAAGCAGGAATATTCATTTACTTGTTTGCTATAAATGAATAAATTAAAAAGTTTTGTGTCTACGTCCGTGTGGAGGACAGACACAAACCCTGGTTAAGAATAAAGTCAGGTCTTTCTTATTTACACTAGAGAGATGATTTTGGAGCTGTTTGTCCCAACAATTTCGGAGGATTTGGTTAAACCAGGCCACGAATCAGTCTGAATCTCGGTTGCAAAAAGAGCCAGAAAATTCCTTGTTCTAGCAAACCAATTCCCTCTCCCTCCCTGAGCCTCTTCATGCCCCTGCAGCCTGCTGTGGACAGCCAGGTGAGAAGGAGGATGGGCAGCACACGTGTGCTGGCACTATCCAGAGCTGGAATGCTCTCCCTGGGGAAGCAGAGCCAGCTGAGCTCAGGTTAAAGCAATCCCCAGGCTGCTGCAACCAGACAAAAATCCTTCCTAATTGGCTTCCTGGCAACCCCAGGCCCAGCAAACCTCGGCTGCAGCAGCGACTGTGACCCCAAACGCCCTGTAATTCCCAAAGTATTTCTGCAGCTGAGAAGTTTCAGGTCTGGTTTTCCATCATTAACCCTTTCCTGTGGAAGAAATTTCTGTACCGAGCAGAGAAATGAGTTTGCTACACAAAAACTGTGATTTCTTTGAAATAACACTGCAAAGAAAAGCTCTGATCTGTTGTGATCAAGGAAGTCGGTGTCACCTGTACTGTGACAGTGTCATAAAATCTTAGAATGTTTGGGTTGGAAGGAACCTTGGAGGTCATCTCATTCCTACCCTGCCATGGCAGGGACATCTTCCACCATTCCAGGTTGTTCTAAGCCCCAGTGTCCAGCCTGGCCTTGGGCACTGCCAGGGATCCAGGGGCAGCCACAGCTGCTCTGGGCACCCTGTGCCAGCCCCTGCCCACACTGCCAGGGAACAATTCCTGCCCCAAATCCCATACAGCCCTGCCCTCTGGCACTGGGAAGCCATTCCCTGTGTCCTGTCCCTCATCCCTTGGGAATTGTCTCTCTCCAGGTTTCCTGCAGCTCCTTCAGGCCCTGCAAGGCCACCCTGAGCTCAGGCCAAAGCTTCTCCTGCCCAGGCTGAGCAATGGCAGCTGTGCCAGCCTTTCCTGCCAGCAGAGCTGCTCCATCCTCTGCTCATCCTGGAGCCTCCTCTGGGCTCTCTGCAGCAGCTCCAGCTCCTCCTGTGCTGGGCCCAGGGCTGGGGCAGCTCTGCAGCTGGGGTCACACCTGAGCAGGGCAGAATCACTCAAAAAAAAAAAAACCCAACCACACAAAATCTGAACTAATGGAAACTGTGAACACCACTTTGCTTTCTTGGTGCTGCAATTCCTGAGGCCAGAGCAGAGAATTGAAAGAAACAGAGTTAAGAGAGGAAAATCAACTGGTTCCAGCCTCCAAGACAAGCACGGCTGTGCTCAGTAAACATTTCAGACAAATGAGGGAATGGAAGCAAACCAAACAGTGCAGCAACATGAGCTTTTCTTCCCTCAGTAAGTGATTCCTAGAGCTTTTCTGCCAAGCCCATGGGCTCCTCAGCAGCATAGTGTGGTTCTCCTTGCTCATTCATGTGGACAAGCAATGATTACCGACAATTAACATCTCTCTTGATGAAGGCAATTAAGTGCTGTGAAAAACTGAAATGCTTTGCTAAAAAATAAAAAAAAAAAGAAAAAAAGAAAGGAAGAAAAGAGCCCACTGGCTAAGCTGGGATGCACATCACTGAGGCATTTTGTAATTGGAAAGCTACCTGGGTTTTGCTTTCTGGCTTGTTCAACAAAACCCTATTAAATGAGGCTCTAGGTGAAGTACAGCAGTGATTAATGCCACGTCCCACTGTGACAAGGCACAGTGCTGCAGGGAGGTGGGGAATTAGGAGGGAGCAGCCACATTCACAGCCCTAATATCCAGGTTCAAAGTAGGATTTCTCTGATACACAGGCACAGTGCTCCAAAGGAAATCAGTCTGCAGCCTGTACCTGGTGCTGCTTTGCAGTCCTCTGGCACTCAGGCAAAACAAATTCACAAAGCAGTATGAACTTCTGTGCTGCTCTCATCGTTATGTGTTCTGAGCAGCTCTGTAATTTCAGGGCAAATGTTAGGATGCCACGTGCAGGGAGGAAGGCAGAGCAAAGGGATTCAGCTGGGCTTGAAAGAGAGGAAAGAGCAGTGGCAGCAGCCCCAGCACTCAGCCCTCTTTGCTGTGCCACGGACTGGGCTGTGCTTGCAAGGTCACAGAGGCTGAAGGGTGGAGGGGACCGCAGAGGGGACAGCAGAGGGGATGCATCCATACACACAGGAGAATGTGGCACACACCTGAAGCCAGGGTTCTGGTGCTTCCAAGGGTTTTTTTTAATGCAGGTCCTGCACACAGGGCATGGTTTCCCCTTCTGCTGGGGGTAGTCGGCCAAGCAGGGTCCCCTCCTCAACTGGGACCTGCAAGAAGCAGCAGCCCCTCCCCTAAGAACTGGCAGCTCCACAGGAATCAGAGAGGGAGACTAGTCCCAAAAGATCACAGATCAGCACCTGGCACTACACCCCTGGCCAAAAAGCTGTCAGATGTTATCCCTGCCCTTGATTCTGGACTCTGTTTGCTGCCCACCTCTAGACCTTTGCAATTTTGTCTCATTTGTTCAGAGCTGAGCATCTCTGCAGAGGAACAAGATTACCTCATCACTTTCTGGGAGAGCCTCTGTCCCCCTCAATGTGCAGCCTGGGCACCAGGCAGAGAGACAAAAGGACAGAATGACTAAAGGCATTTGGGCACTGGGGACATGAAGATCAGCTGCAGCAGCAGAGAAGTGATGAGGAACAATCCCACTTAAACAAAGTCAAGTGCACCAGAAGCTGCTGAACTACCTCCAACAATGATTCCTACAACCCAGGAGTGGTCACACAGCAGCTGCATCCCAACAAAAGTAATAAATTAACTGATGACAGTTTCAAATGAAGCCTGAGCTTTGCCAATTGTCTTACAGCTGCAATTGCCAGAATTGCCAGCAGAAAAAAAAGGGTTTGGGACAAGATTACAAATCATATATGGGTTGGTGACTAAATCTGTGCTGGAATCTTCCTTCTCCTGCAGGAACAGCTCAGCAGCTGCAGCTGGGCAAGTCTTGGCTTTGCTGGTCCTTGGGCATGGATCTGCCCTCATGGTTTGGGTGTAAGAGCAGGTTAGGAGGTTTGCTGGGCTGAGGTTTGCAGCCCAAGTGTGCAATGTAGAAGAAATTTGGAATTGTCAATCAAATTCCCATCAGAAACCATGAGAAGGACGCTGTGGACACAGAGGAAGTAAAGGCATGATCTTACTGAAAACGGAGCACCAGTATTGCCTCAAAGCTCCAGTGGACACGAAAACGGAGCACCAGTATTGCCTCAAAGCTCCAGTGGACACATCTGGGACAGGTTCAATCCATAAGGACATTTAACAGAAAAAATAACCTCTGTGTTATTCAAAACAGCACAAACCCTCTTGCAGATGGGCTGTGCCCTTGGAAGGAAGTTCAGCTGACTCTGTGTGTGCCCAGCATTGTGAGTACACTGAGATGGTATTGCTGGCAGGGAAAACCAGTGTCCTGTACCATAAACACTGCAGAGAGCACGGGCTGCCCAGTTCCACAGAGCCTCTGCACTTTCTGCAGGCTGAACCTGCCCAGAAAACAGCTGCATCCTGTGGATCTCAGAATCCCAGAATGCCCAGGTTGGAAGAGACCTTCAAGATCATCGAGTCCAAGCCGTGCCCAACTCCTCACCTAAACCTTGGCACCCAGTGCCACATCCAGGCTTTGGTAAACACATCCAGGGACGGTGACTCCAGCCCCTCCCCAGCAGCCATTCCAGCACTTTATCACCCTTTCCTGAAGAACTTCTTCCCAATATCCAACCCAGATTTGCCTTAGTGTAGCTTGGACACAAGTGGTGACACAAGGAAGGAAATGCTTAAGGGGGGTAAATTCACAAAGCAGATTTAGGTACACCCAGAAAAGCATGGCCAGTGCAAGAGGGAAAGGGACAGGCAGCAGTTGTCCCCATGCCAGGCTCCTCTGGCTCCATCTTCTCTGTCAGGGTCTCAAGCTCTGGAGGCTCCTGAAACACATTCATGGAAAACAAGCTGAGAAATGAACCAGAGACTGGGCAAATGTCAGTAAAGTATCAGTCATGGAAACATAGAAACATCAGGGCTGGAAAAGAACTTCAGGATCATCCAGTGCCACCCCAGTGCCACCAGCATCACCCCAAACCCTGTCCCCAAGGGCCACATCCAGACTCCTCCTGAACACTCCCACAGACAGGGACTCCAAACCTCCCTGGGCAGCTCATCCCAAGGCCTGACCACTCTGCCAGGGAAATTTTCTTTGCCAATCTCCAACCTGAGCCTCCCCTGGTGCAATTTGAGGCCATTTCCTCTCCTCCTTTCCCCTGGGACACGGCAGCAGAGCCCGACCCCCCCTCAGTGCCCCTCCTGGCAGGGACTTGTGCAGAACAACAAGGTCCTCCCTGAGCCTCCTTCAGACTGAGCTCACCCCAGCTCCCTCAGCTGCTCCTGGGAATAGGTCGATGCACTTCTCTATTCCTGTTTCTCCAGATGTTTCTCCAGATGTTCATGCAGGTTTGCAAGAGCCAAGGTCACCCCCAGCAACATGATCAAGGGCACATGCCAGTACTGCTTGATTATTTGGCATGCAGTCTGTAAATTCAGATCCTGGTTTGGCTTAGCTTTTAATTGGAGACCAAAAATGCAAAAAAAGGCAGAATCAGCGTGAAAAGACAAAGCTGAGTCAGAAAATGGATGCCCATTTCAGTCAGGAATATCAAATACATTGTAGTGTATTGATATATTTACTGGGAGGGTGGGCAGGCCCTGGCACAGGGTGCCCAGAGCAGCTGGGGCTGCCCCTGGATCCCTGGCAGTGCCCAAGATTGGACACTGGGACTTGGAGCAGCCTGGGACAGTGGAAGGTGTCCCTGCCCATGGCAAGGGGTGGGACTAGATGTTCTTTAAGATTCCTTCCAACCTAAACCACTCTGGAATTCTGTGACTCATTTTCAATTCAATTTAATGAAAAAAAAAACAAAAAACAAACCAACAAACAGTTTCTGCCTAGGAGATGGGAATTAATGTCCAAATTTAATTCACAGATCAATCATTCCCTCCTTACCTGTTCATAACAATTGAGGAACTGCTGCTGCCAAATTCAGAAAAAAACCTGCACCTTCAGGAGTTCAGATTGGTTTGCTTGGGGGGTTCTGAGCAAAGAGGATAATTGTTTCAGTAAAAGATGTGCTAAGTTCCTGACAAATGGGAACTCAATTCTCATAATTTTACAGAAAATTAGTGCCAGTTAGGTATCCAGGCAAACTATTTGAGGACAAAGTGCTGTTCCTTAGTTAGGCTGAGGCTGTGTAGTGTTCAGCAGCAGCAGAAGCTTATATAAGTTTATATGGCTTCGATCTGGTGTGCTGGGCCATATGGTCCTATCCTCTCAGAAAGAGAGGTTCTTCACTACATGAAGTTCTGTCTCAAAACTGGTGGCATGTATTTTGCAGATTTCTCTGCAGCAGCTGATGTTACTGGGAAGCTGAAAATGCCAACTTTTAGTGCGCTGGGAAATAACAACAGGTTTGGTGGGGAGTGTTCATTGTACCTAATTACAGGCACCCAGCATTGCTGCTTGGGCTTCTCAGGCTAGGTTGGAATTCCTGGAGAAACACAGGCTTCTCTCAGGTGATCCAGAGTGATTAAATCAGGGTTTGATCAAGAATTGTTCCCTGAAATAATCTCTCTCACTTAACAAAAGACAACCAACTTCCAAAACTAATCCCTCTTGCTAGTCTGATATTGTTTTCACGCTCCAGGGAAAACTCAGTGTGTTGCAATATCCTGCTACCTATAGCTGGGCATGGAAATATTTAATTTTCCTTTGAGAAACGTGGTTGTGTCCAGGCCTCATTGTGCAGCAGAGTAAACCCAGGTTTCTTCAAGTATTTTGGGGAAGAACAGAGAAAGTGTATCCTGTGGCATGCAGAATAACCAGGGTTCACCTTCTCCACCGTATGTGCTCTGGGGTAGATGTGAGAATTCCCTTCCTCTGGGATATTTTGGAAGTAGGAGATGCATCTTGCTCACGGTGTCCTCCCTTTTACCTCCCTTCTATCCCCAGCTCCCTTTCCGGACCGGAGATACGTAGGCTGACGAACACGTGTGATTGCTGAAAGCACTGCACGCCTGAAAATGTCTCAGTTTTTCACACATTTGACAAAAAAAACCACTTCCAAAACCTGAAATACTCCAACCTGCTCAATTCTGACATCAATATTTAAATATTCAAGGCAGAATGTCCCACTTTTCAGAGGTAGTGAACAACCCAAAATTCAGGCTAAGCAAAGTACCAAATATTCTTTATTTGGGCACATCTAGAAAACTGAAGCCTGGGACTTCACTTAACTGTCTTGAAGGGGGGAAAAAAAAGAATATTTGAGTGTTGTGAAATGCAAGAAATTACCAGGTATGGCAAACTACTGTAGGGCCTAATTGCTAAATAACAGGTCTCTTAGTTTATAAAGACAGCTTTAAAAGATAAAGACTGTTTCTGTTCAGTTCACATTAAGATATTTTATGGTTTCACATCTCAAGACATTTAAACCAGCTTTTATTATGCCAGTATGGTGTTAATGCCATTAGTTTCATCTATTCCTACTTGTTATTCAGCCCTCCCCCAGGTTAAACCCCTGTGAGTGGGAAAATGTATGAGGCATTATATATGAAATGTCTAATAACTGTGTCTACAGAGAGAGAGACAATAAATAGCATTTTGATGGAGAGTAAAAGAATATTTTGAAGAGACAGGCTTATGAAATGAGTGGGAGTGGAGACTCACGATCATATTTGATTCTTCTGAGGTTATGACTGCATTAATTTTTTACTTTGAAAGAGGCAGGAATGGCGCTGCAGGCTGTAAGTGAATTAACCTCTGTAATCACTTCCCTAATAGAAAATGCTGAGCAAGGTTGCTGCAATTTTGATCACTGGAATGGAACCAGCAGAAGGTGTTAACAGGTCATCTGTCTGTCATTTAAAATGAGTAGAACAATCCAAAGTGATAAGGCTAAAATGAGGCCACATCATCACATTATTTTCCTACAAGGAGGAGGCAGAAGCTGCTCCGATTCATGAGTAGAAAAAGTAAAAACATCTCCCCACCTTATATCCAATTTGTAGATTTATTGAGAAGTCAAAACTGTTCCTGGTAGCAAACTGATAAACAATAATCTTCCATGAATCCTGATTAAAAGGTGAACCAATTAGTTGTCCTTAATAGGATTTTGCTTTACAACAAAACCACAGCTGGTTTATTTCAAAAGTGAGCACGGAGCCTGAACAACACTAGGAGCAGAAAGAAACTGTGGTTGCCACACGTATTTTTAATCCCAGGTCGTCTTCAAGGAACTAGAAAAGCAAAATGTACTGATACAAGGAAATTTAAAGTTTCTCAAATGCGATTATTTGTATCCCCAGACCTGCTGCACTCTTACAAGACAGATAATCAAGCTTCTAGGGAATACTTGCCCATAAAAAATATCAACATATCAAAAAATAAGTTCCAAACCACGAGGAACTGGACCTGTTTTCTCACAAAAACATTGGATTTTAAGACTTTTTGTGGCCTAGGATGTGAAATTTAAAATCACACCCTGATTTTAATTTCTATGTAGCACTGTTTTTTCTTGTGCTTGAATAGAATCATGGAATCACAGAATGATTTGGGTTGGAAGGGACTTTAAAGATCATTTATTTCCAATGCCCCTGCCATAAGCAGGGACACCCAGGTCACTCCACTGGCATTATCTGTACAATCTGATGCCATCTGGTCCCTTATCTCTTATCTAACTTGTTCCCAGGTATCTATATGTGCTGCTTTTGATGATGAACACAGTTAAACCAGAAAGTATTTAAAATGCAAAATTATTTGCCCTTAAAGACAGGAATATCCCCTTATGGAGCACTTCTTAAATAGAAAAAAAAAACAAAAAAAAAACCAAACAAACAAGTGGGATGAAAAAATAACATAAAATTAGGGTAAACACAAATTTTAATTGCCAGGGATAAAATGTCATGATGACTTCAGTATGGAGTTTTTCAGTTGTTGATCAGGAATGACACTGGGAGTGGGGATTGTGGCTGTGGCCATGTGTTCCCATCAGAGAGTGTGGCATATTCCTGCTTTCACAGTGCTTTTGTTAGGATGAAGATGCTCCATCTGCGCCAGGGACAGCGAGAGTCACACACTCCAGTGATGAAGATTAATAGCTGCAGCATTTTATTCATTGCTGCAACATGGACATTTCTTATTCCAGTTTGGAAATACCTCCAGGTCCATTTCCTTGGTCTGTAAACTGGTTTTTTTACACAGCTCCTGTTCAGCTGGAGCTGGCTTCAGGGGCTGGAAACAACCAGCACAGTTGGCATTTCCTCTGCTTTAGAAACATGTTCCCGTAGAAGAAACATTTCCTCTGTGCCTGGAATTTTACAGAATTGCCATGGTGAGGGTTGTAAGTACTGTTTTGCTTCATCTCTGGGAGAAATACAACCTTTCTGATACGTGCTTATTAGCTTCATTACACAAATAATATTTCTTGTGTGCACAGGAGATAAAACTTTGACAGCTGAGTCACGGAGACTGAGCACGCCGCCGTATTCTGCTTTTTGTGACAGGCAGCCCTGGGAAAAAACAGTGCCTTTGGTGACAGGTTCTTGCTAACGTTGGGACAGAGAATTCCTAACACATGTTTTATTCAGGCAAGCCATTAGGTTTGATAGTAAATAATTGGCCATTTCTTCTCTGGTGGAGCAGCCATCAGCACACACTCAGCTCGGGAGGGAAAGTGATTTACGCGCTGTGAATTAGAATTTGGTGCAAAACAAAACTGTGGCAGGGCTATGCAAAACAGCACTTAATTCCCCTAAAATGGACTTTCTAACACCAATGGTCACCCTGACCGGGATGTCTGTCCCTTGGAGCTGCTGAAGTCACACAAAGAAACAGAGGACAGAGTCAAGCCAAGTGATTAATCTCAGCAAGTCCTTTCAGAACAAATAAATTTTGGAGAATAACGCACTCATTCCCACCTTTCAGCAAGCACTCATGAGCCATGGGTAGAAACAGAAAAACCCAAATAATCAAACCTAGATTGAGAGGTCACTGGAGTAATTTCAAGCATTTATAAACTATGTAGGATAATGTCATAGATTTCTGATTTTGTTCTCACCAGGTGAGGACATAGCAAAGCACAAGATAAGAATCCTTTCCATCATGTGCACTTCAGTGTACAAAAGCACAACTGAAGAATCTGGCTATGAGGACATCAGAAAAGTAGTGAAAGTGCAAGAAGTATTGATGTTGCTTGGCATGGAGTTGTTTCAAAAGATGGAGTTGTTTGCAAAAATCATTGTAAAGTTATTGACAACCCTTGTTGCAATGGCTCTTCACACCTTCAGGTAAAACTACACTTACAGGTGACAAGAATCATGTAATCATGGGATCATGGAATCAGGATATCACAGAGTGGTTTGAGTTGGAAGAGACCTTAAAGATCACCCAGTGCCACCTCTGCCATGGCAGGGACGCCTCCCACTGTCCCAGGCTGTTCCCAGCCCCAGTGTCCAGCCTGGCCTGGGGCACTGCCAGGGATCCAGGGGCAGCCCCAGCTGCTCTGGGCACCCTGTGCCAGGGCCTGCCCACCCTCCCAGGGACTAATTTCTTCTTAACACCCCATCTAACCCTGTTCTGTCAGTTTGAAGCCATTCCCCCTTGTCCTGTCCCTCCATGCCTTGTAAATTTTCTCTCTCCATCTTTCCTGTCAGCTCCATTTCACCCAGCTCTCTAGACATGTCACAGAACAAATATTAGCACCAAAATCGCAACGTGGCTACAATTTCTTTCACCTCATCTGTTAATACACCTCATGGAAATTACAGTCAGTCTTCACAGTTTGGTGTTCCCTGGCACTACTTTCACTTCATTGACTGATTAACCTTTCTGAAGAAAAACAGCCCTCTTTGAAGATGTAACACTCTCCCTCTAAAGTGAGATCAAATCCGTTCCACACTCCCACTCATGCTGCTCTCGAAGAGAACCAGGGAAGAGAGGACAAAATACAATTTAGAAACATTCCCAGACGTTTTTTAAACAAGGTGAGGTGACAGAAAAAGCCAAATCTTTCGAAAATACTTTGCATATCACTTTTAATAACAGCTTTCTCCTCTGTGCTCTCCCCTCAGATCTCTCCTCTCCAGAGCAGGAGAGGAAATATTGGTCTCCTGTCTTGCTGGCTGCCCACTCAGAAGTGCTAAGGTGGGTATTAGGATCACTGTGATTGAATCCCCCTAAAACAGAGGTCAGAGTAAAACAGGGAAGGAGAACTGAGGCTGAAACAGAAATCAGGGAAGAAGGGAACTGGAGGAGTCTCACCACAGGGGAATGCCCAATCCTGCAGGAGGAAGAACTGGGGAATGTGAGAAATGGATTTGTAGAGGATTCTTAAAGCTTGACTGAAAGTTCACATAGTTTTGTACATTTGTATGCAAATTTGAAATAAGATGTATTGACTTAGAAAGTTTATGCAGTAGAGAAGACATTGTTGAGAGAGAAATTGAACTGGAAATAACTTTCAAAACATGGCCATGCAAACAGAGCAGATATTTTGGAGAGTCAGAACTGTGAAAGATGCATGGCAGCAAGACCACACAGGGTAAAAAAAACAGGGATTGGTGTTGGAAGTATTGGCAGCATTGTGTGGCAAAAGCTAATAGGCTGAAAAACATTTATAAGGTATTGTAACCAGGGAATAAGTTAGCTTCTGATGTTGCACGTAAAATCTTCTGTGTCTCACCCATCTGTAAGACTGATAAATCTTTTAAAACACCTCTCAGTTGCCCCATCTCTGTAAAGCTGGGTTTTAATCAAACACTTAACTCATAACACAGAAGTTCTGCCCCAGAAGCAGTTAGGCATCACCAACCCAGGTGCAGATGCCCTGGGGTCAGAGCTCCAGCTGGGGGGATTAAAACCCAATATCTCCTGTATCTCTGATGGACAACTGGGAAGCTGACTCTTTGCTGTTTCTGGGAATCTTGCTGCCCCTCAGAAATGAAAGGAATGGATGCAGTGCAATATTAACCATGATTTCTTGCTTGTATTGGCATATCAAAATATAAAATATTGTAAACCTGGAAGTCACAGACTGGAGAAACTGAGCAAAGTAAGTCAGCAGGTAAATATTACCTGGACTGGGACATCAATCTTTAATACAATTCATGTTTGAGAGCACAGCAGCATCCCCATTCCCATCCACATCACCGCAGCACAGCCTCCTGTTTCCATCCCCACCATAAATAGCATTTCTGTGGGAAACTTTCATTTACAGAGTCATCAAAAATCCCAGAATCATCAGAGTTGGACGAGCCCATCAGGATCATCCAGTGCCACTGTCACCCCAGCAGCACCATCATCACCCCAAACCATGTCCCCAAGGCCACATCCAGACACTTCTTGCACACTTCCAGGGATGGCAGCCAGCATTCCTCTGCCTTAGAGATCTTCCTCCTCCTCCTTCTCCTCTTCATTCTCCTTCCCCTCTGTTCACAACAGGCAGGACCAAAAGCCCTGATTTCCCCTCTGGCTCCCAGCAGCAGCACTGGGATCCTGTGGTCTGGCAGCAGGGACTAAGAGCTCAGCAGGGATGACACTCAGTTTGCCCAACTCTGGGAGTGTTTGAAAGAAATGATCTCCAGAGGAAGGCTTGCAAAACCCTCCTTGATGTTTAAAATGAGATAGAGAGTGAAAACATAAATAATTCAATTTTATATTCATATCTCTCAGAGAAGCTGTGGATCCCAATCCCTGGAAGTGTCCACAGCCAGGTTGGACAGGGCTTGGAGCAGCCTGGGACAGTGGAAAGTGTCCCTGCCCATGGCACTGGGTGATCTTTAAGGTCCCTTCCAACCCAAACCATTCCCTGATTCCATGATTCTGTGGTATTTATACAGTGAAGGGGAGGGAAGTACTACAAAACCAGTCATTTTAATGTCCATTTCCAGATTTTTAGACAGTTAGATTGGTGAGATATTTTAAATAACCCCTGAAAATGAACTTGGACATCCACTCCCCAACAAAAAGAGGCAAAGAGAGAGTCAGCAGAAGCCTTTCCTCGGGTACCACTCTGGATGTTCCTGGTGTTGCCCTGACAACCAACCAGCTCCTGGCTCTTGGGCAACTGCTGCCAATGCAACAACTTTTAGATTTCTCATGAGAACCTTGTTATTGTTATAAGACTCACAAAAGAAAAAAAAAATCTGAAGGAACAGCTGTGTCAAATTTAGCAGAGGCACCCAGGTAAGGAACACCCAGAAAGTCTGACTTTTAAATAGCTCCTAATGGCTGGGGCACAGCCTAATTTTAGAGCACTGTCAATCAGCCAAAAGAGCCATAGCTGCTTTGATTCCTTGGTGGTGTCACTGTCGAGACAGTCCAGTCTCTGTCTGGACTTCTGAGCCTGGAACATCTCCCTCTCCTCTGGAACTAATCCTCTTTATTTTCTGAGGATATGGGGTAATGTTCTTGCTACAGATCCCAGTGGCTACATTTACTTCTTTTACAGAGCTTTAAAAATCCATTGGGATCTAAAGTGTTGAACAAAACAATCCCACCTCAAGAATCCAGAAGGGATTTTTTAAACTATGAGACACGACCCAAAATGAAAGCCTAGATTGTTCCAAGGTACTGAAACACTGAAATTCAGTCTTTACCCTTTCCCCATCAAAAAGCTTTTTCATTAAATTAGGAGTCTGGTCATCGTTGTCTTCTGGCCATCTAAGGAGAGCACACTTATTTTGAGGGTTTATCCCAGGTGGAAATGTTTCCAGAAAAACAAAAAAAAATCCAGATACAGCCTGCAAACAGCCCAAAAAATGCTGCGTGTGTTCCTCTGACTGTCACCCAGGCCTCCTTGCTGTGTCCCCTTCCCCACCCATCAAAAAGTGTGAGCCAATAATCAAAACACCTCTGGGACATGTTATATTCCACATTTCTCTTGTGCAAACCTGCGGCCATTCCATTTCCTCCCCCATTTTAGAGAATTGCACAGTTACACCTCTGCACCAGAGCAGATTTTGGCTTTCTGTGTGCTTCTACCCAGCTCTGTCCAATTTTTTTTGAAGGCACAGGCCCTCCATCAGTGTAACCCGTCCCCAGATCCTGATTTACAATGTGCAGGATAGACTGTGGGCCAGGAGGAGCAGACAGGAATCAGCTGTGACAGGATGTCTCCTGCTTGCACGCCATCCCCCTCAGACTTTTGGCACAGCCAGCGAGCGGCTGCCTTTAATGTCTCTTCAAGTTTTAAACTTCAGATGTCGTGCATGGAAAAAGATTTCCTTTTCCTCTCACCCACCCAGGTCCCCTCGTTAGCACAGCCTGTGCTCGTCGGCATGCAGGCAGATCTTGGCCTGTCCTCCTTCTTGCTCCTATTTGTATTCCTCACGTTATTAACAGCTGCACTGTTTATCACAGAGAAGCTTTCGCAGATCGTGCAGCAGAAAAGACAAATAAACTGATCAGATAATTGTAACTTCGATGCTTGATTGTTACACACTTGACTGAGAACCTAATGGGTTTGTTAATACTGCAGATAAGCAAGGCTGAGGGAGCTGGGGCT
>VXBQ01011382.1:0-16516 GCA_013400175.1 Phainopepla nitens | reverse complement strand
CTGGACCCAGCCCTGGAGGGGCCTCTCAGTGCCAGCACAGAGGGACAATCCCTGCCCTGCTCCTGCTGGACACACAATTCCCCATCCAGCTCAGGTGCCAGTGGCCTCTTGCCCCCCTAGGCACCCCTGGGCTCATGTCCCTGCTGTCACCAGCACCCCCAGGGCCTTTCCCAGGTTTCCTCTGCTCAGGCTGGAGCTCCATGGGGTTGTTGTGACCCAAGGGCAGGACCTGGCCCATCCATCCAGCCTGCCCAGATCCCTCTGCAGTGCCTTTCTGCACCCCAAGGATCCTTCTTGGTCCATTTGTGCCTGAGGTTGTTAAATGCACACGCGGTTTCTGAGGTCTGGAAAAAATCTCTCAGGGACTTTCTGGTGCTCTGTCTCACTGATGTTACAAACACTTGTGGGGCCCCTCCATTCATGTGAGAGTCAAAAAAAAAAAAGAAAAGGGAAAAAAATCCTCTCACACACAAAAGAATTCTAATGTCCAAGTTTAGAGGCTGTTCCTTGCTTCTTTTGTGCATACTTATGTTTTTTGGGGATAGCATATTTGTCACAGCCAGCTCTAGTGTTCCCTAGGCAAGGAGAAAATAACCCACTTCTATTTCAGACTTTGCAGCTCTGTAGCTGCTTGAAGGGATAAGGACATGCACTGGGGAACTACAGTCTTCAAATATATATATATTTACATATATATATATATATACATGTCTATATATATATTCAGTATACAGGGGAGTACAGTTAAACTGAATGATTAAAATATGCTGGCAACTTCATAAAAACCAAAATCTTTCTCCAGTTCCCTTGAAGTCAAGGGAAGCACCAAGCCACCAAATCTCATGGGCTCCTAGGATATATCAATTATAAATTTGCAACTTTCCCCTACTGTGCAATGACACTGAACATCAGCTGAGGATCTATCCTTGCACAGAACAAGACGTAAATGCTTGTCATTCAAATTAAAAAGTCAGAGAGGACGTCTGGACATCAAAAAGTTCAGGCTAAGACAAGGTTGTATTCCTCTCCTCATTTATTTTATATCCTCTCCTCATATATTTGGGGTGGAAAGACTCTGGCCCAGTCCCTACAGCCAAGTCTTCTATGATCCTTTGCAGAAAAGAGATTCAAACAAACCCCAAACTGGCTGATTTTGCACTGCTCTTCCCAGTTGACAAGGATGAAATTTAATGTGCACTAATTAGCCTGAAATGATGGGAGCCTGAAATTATCTTCACCCTATAATTTAGAACCTGGTAGTGATTTGTACCTAACCCACACATTAGATACTGAGACCTATATTCAGACTTCTCCTTTTAGACATTTTAAGTGTAACATTGCAGCACCTAAAATTTAGTCTTCTCACCCCACCAGCGTGATTCAGATTATCTAAATTAGAAACTTATGTGGTCCTGGAAAAACAGGGAGTCAGGTGCTTCCAAAATCCTTCAGAGGGCAGATCAGGAATCCTGGATTGATAGTGATTCCGTGAAGGAATCCTGGATTGAAGGTGATTCCGTGGCCTCACAGGGAAAATCAAAAAGCCAAATTCTCCTCTGGCCCCTTGCATGGAGGCAGCAGATTTACAGCAGCAAACCTTTCAGGTTTGGTTGTTGGACAGGGGAATTTCCAGCAGAATCCTGAGTCTGTCAGCTCCCCTCAGCCTGGCTCCAGGACTCCCACAGGCAGGAGGGTTTTTCCTCCAAGCAGGACAATGTCTGCTCGTCCCTCTGTTCCTGGTGTCAGGGCATCCAGTGAACATGGTGTTGCAGTGAAACAACTCAGGACTCCATTTTCTTCATGCAGAAAAGCCAATGTTTATTCACAGAACTCATTTTTATACAGTTTTCACAGACCTCCAATTGGTTAAGAGCTTTCTTGCCAATTACTTTAGTGGTTAGTGAAGGGTATTCTACCTGTCCATCAAATCTCTCTATTCTTGGATGGTTCACATACTTAGTTCACTGATTCTCATTGGAAAAAAATCTCTTGTTATTGCAGGTGCATTTGTTTTTCACCCTCAAAATAGGTTGTTGTGTTAATTGCTTTCATTCTTATGATTTTTCACATGGGAAGTTAGCTAGCTGCACTTAGAAGAAGTAACAGGCTAGCTGACAAGCTTTTGCAGAGCAAGGCCTGATTTTATAAGACCTTCTCTTATAATTTTTCTGCTTAAGATAAAGATAAACTAAATCTAAGATAAACATGGATCTTGGCTATATGGGATATTTGGTGACCAGGATTTTACACCTGGGAGGGGCATTTCACCTGCTTTTTTGCCCTTGCTTTGAAGGCCAAGTCCACACTCCCGAGCTGCCCTGGATTCCCTCCCTGTGACTCCATGGAGCACAGGAGTCTTGACACCACCACTGAATCCTGGTGGATTACACCATTTCCTTTCTCTCTTCAAACAGTGTTCCTGTTTTTCACACCGTTTTGAGGAAAACAAAATTATTTGGCTGTTAATCTGAAAGCATTACATTCTGAGCCAGTTTTGCTTGTCACCAGGCCATGTCTACTGCACAGAACCTCAGCTCTGGATATGCCAGGCCACAGGAAGGGTATCCACCTCTTTTTTTAGCAAGACTCATGCTTAGATGTATATAAAAAAACCATCAATTCTGTCAACTCCAGTGCTGCAAGTGCTCTACTCACAGGAATGGAGATAAACACATGCTCAAATCCTTTCCTAAATTGGCGTCCCAGAGAGGAAGAGGATTAAGACTCGTGTTCATTGATTGCATGTGATTTTAAACTCCTTGTAGGTTCTCCTGAACCTTCTCATTAGGAAGCACAGCAGGCCATTCACTTTGAAGAGCACTCTTTATTTTATTCTATTTCATTCTATCACAATGGAGATATTTTTTTTTTCAGTCAGCCCATGAAATCGAGCCTGAACCTCTACACAGACTCCACTCAGATTTCTCCATCTTTGAAATCACTGGTTTTCCATTTCCTGCAGGGGTAAATATACCACTCAAGTCCAACCTGGGGTGAAATTTTGGAAATTAGGAACCTTTGCAGGTCCCAGCTGAGTCAGTTTGTGTCCACACTGCTCCTTGGGTGGAAAGTGGCATCCTGAGCTATCCAAGGGATTCCAGGGCTGCAGCACTGAGGGTAATTGAGTGTAATTGCAATGTTAAAATGCCTACTTAGCCATTCCTAATTGAATATGCAAATTACCAAACCTACATTACCATCTCAGCAATGTGTGATTCTGTACCCACTAGTGTTTATTTGCAGTTTGAACAGTTTGTTTCTGAGGGAAGAAGAAGAAATAATCTTTCAAGCTTGTCCATTAAATTATTCTACCAGCTGTCACCTTATTAAAAACCCCGCAGTTATTAATAAAACTACTTTAAACCACTCACCAGCAATGGCAAATTTAAGGAGAAGCTCCCTTTCCTCAAGGCTTTCTTGGAAAGGTTCTGAAATTCACTGACAACCTCAAATCCTTCTCTCTGCTCTTGCCAACATTCCTGCACGCAGCACAGCAGAACCTAACAGGGATAGAAATGCAGATTTCCAGACCTGAAGGTGAGGAGGAACAGGATGGATTTATTCTGAGGTAAAAGCTGCCAAAACTCAGTAAAAAATTCTGACAAAAGATGAAATTCTAAATAAATATTTGTCTTCTTGTGCATTTTTAAACAAATGGTGTAAACTAAGAAATAAAGCAGAAAAAAATAGAGAACGTGATTTATAGGAGATGGAGGAAATGAAAGAGAATTGTAAAGCAGAAGATGTAGCCACCTCTTGAGCACCACAGTGCAAAGTATCAAGATTTATCTGGAAGTATAATTTTAGGTCAAGTGGAGACAAGACAGTAAAAAATTATTACCTCCATCATCAAAGATACTGAGCCAAAGGAAAAAAACAACAAAATTTTACAAAACCAACAAAAATGACAACAGAAATCCCCTCTGACACACACAGGCAAACAAAAATAAACTCAGAAATAAGTTATGATGTTAAACTCATCAATTCTGTGTCAGAAATAGAGCGGAATTGTGACATCAGGTTGGGAAGCTGATACAATTTAAGGTGCTGGGCGGTTGTCAAAGCCCTGCTGGTGTGGATTTTGCTAACTCTGCACATGGAAGTGATTGGGTTACTGTCCAGAGCTCATCCCACTGAAATTGGCTTAATTTCTGCCCATTTGTTGGGAGCAGGAAACAGAAATGAAACTACTGCTGGATCTGAGCCATGACTATCTCAAGTGTGGGGCAAATGAGGTAAAAACCAAAGTGAGACCCAGAACAGAAGCGCTGCAGAAAGCCTGGAAATGGGGAAAGGAGACAAATTTTCACTTTGCACCACTGCTATCAGAAAGGAGGGGAAAAGCTGCTACACTTCTCCTATTTCTGAACTGGGAAAGCAGATCCTTGTGATCACAGTCACCGTGGTTCTCTCCAGTTTAAAAAAAAAAAACAGCCCGACAGCATTTCCTTGAAGGGAGAAAGACAGAAAGAAAGGAGAGGAAGCAGAGAGCATTAGCACGGAAAATGTTTTCTTGAGATGCCTCTGTGATTTTTGCCAGTGAAGAGAAAAATGTCTTTCCTCTTCCCAAATGAGCAGTTCATCATGTCCATGTGGGAATAAGGGCAGTCCCTCCACCAGCAGGCAGAGTGTTCATCTGTTTTCCACTAGACAATGACAAATTTTTATTTGGTTTTATTTCAGCATCCTGGTCATCCTTCACTTCTTACTAAACTCATCATGAAGTCCAAATTGCATTCAGCTGCTGCTGAACAGGGCAAACAGCACTTCCAGTCCTGTGAAAGCTGACAGCATTCTTGTTCCACCACTGCTTCCATCACTTCCCATCAAGAAAAGTGGCACCACCAGGCTGGCATCAAAAAAGGGTGTTTTGTGTGGAAAACCAAACAGGAACAAAGGCATTCCTTCCCACAGGGCATGTCTCTGGATTTTTTTTGGAACCACCAGCAGACTTGTTGTGCATCTATTTGTACTCCTTCTTCCAGCCTCACATCAGATCAACTTTTTTGCTCTCTATTTCCAACCAATTCCCACCAAAACTCAGTGTGGTGCTCTCACGCTGTTGCCCATCTCATCACAGCAATTTAATTCAGTGCTTTGAGAAACCACAAGGGTTCTGTGCTATCCTACCTGCAAAAGTCTGAGATTCCTACTGACTGTCCCTGGGCCATGAATCCACAGGAAGAATAACACTCTTTTTCCTCACGCTCAGTCCTGAGAATAATGAAAACATTTGCAAAAAATATTTAAGAGTAACCACAAGGCTGGAAACAGAATGAAAATCAAAACAAATCTGTATTTTGAGAGTAATGTTGATATTAAAAATGTCTCATTTGCAGAGTCACTGGCACCTTTAGACTCAACCAAGAAAACCTCATTCAATATTCAGTTGAGTCCTGGGAAAAATGAAGGAAAATGATTGTTTACATCTTTGTATTTTGTAAATCCTTACCTTGATACACTGCAAATATTTGAGCTCAATTAACTCTATTTTCTTAGCGTGCTAATTCCGCTTGTTTGCCTCCAACCACTTCCTCCAATTTTAAATAGATTGATAAATGAAGAGAGTGGTGTCTGACAACCATTAAGCACTAATTGCTCATTTGCAGCACGGATCAACAACATTCAAATTCAGTCAGATCAGAGGGTGAAAGAGCTGCCAGGAAAAATGCGACAAGGAAACCAAAACCAACAAAAAAATCCCCACCAACCTCCCTGGGCAGCTCCTGCCAATTCCTGAGCACCCTTTCCATGGGGAAATTGCTCCTGGTGCCCACCCTGAGCCTGCCCTGGCCCAGCCTGAGGCCGTTCCCTCTCCTCCTGTCCCTGTTCCNCCCTCCAGGTCTCTCCTGCAGGAGCCAGAGCTGGACCCAGCCCTGGAGGGAGCTCTCAGTGCCAGCACAGAGGGACAATCCCTGCCCTGCTCCTGCTGGACACACAATTCCTCATCCAGCCCAGGTGCAAAGAGATGGGAGAATGAAGATGCAACTTCTTGGCTGTGGTTTGCATTTGTGCTGGGATAAGTGTTGATAACTGGTGATGTTTTGCTGGGCCACACCCACACAGAGCTGAGTCTTTTTCTGCCTCTCACCCCACCGCGCCTGCGAGGGGACAGGGGGTGCACACGGATCTGGGAGGGGACACAGCCAGGACAGCTGACCCCAAATCACCCAAGGGACGTCCCACACCATAAGGCATCATGCTCTGAGTCTGGAGATGGGAGAAGGAGGAAGATGGGGCGTTGGGGTGATGGCATTTGTCCCCCCAAGTCACCGTTAAATGTGATGGATCCCGGCTTTTTTGGGGATGGTTTAACACCTGCCTGCCCTGGGAAATGGATTCTGGGATTTGCTTTGCTCATGAGTGTGGTTTTTGCTTTTCCCATTAAACTATCTTCACCTCAACCCACAATTCTCTCCCCTTTACTTTCCAGTTCTCTCCCCAGTCCCACTGAGCGAGGGCTGGGTGGGGTCAGTTGCTGGCTGGAGTTCAACCTCACTCAAAACAAGATCTTGCAAGGCCTTGCCACAGTAATTTTGCAGAAAAAAAAACCCTCAAAATATTACAGTTAAAACTGTTGGCCCACAAAGCTAACAGAACATAGAGCTTTGCTCATGTGCTGCTTTAATTGACATGAAAATTATAAAGGAATATGTGAATCAAAGAAAAGTATCTATTTTCCTACTAAACCCTTTTAGTGGCAGAGAATCTGTCACTCTGAAAAATTGAAATGATTAGGCTTTCAATAGGCCAGTAGAGAGTTTTTAATACACACAGACTATCATTTTCAAAATGGCAAATCTAAAATTAGGCTTTTAAGCTCGCACGCATGGGGTTTTCAAAAATAGTGGTGTGATTTAAGACTCTCGTGAGGTTCAAAATACATTCCCTAATTAAGAATCATAATTTGCTTCACTCTCATGACTTGCTGAAGTTATTAGAAAAGTGTTACCAGACAGATTTGACATGGGAAGTGTTTATCAATTGCCTTTTTTTAAGGATATTTGATTCTTCACTGTCTTTTCTTGGCAGGCATGACACTGAGAAGTAAAACAATTTATAAACAAAGCTGAAATTTTGTTAATTAGTACAAATCTAGTAGAACAGGTACAAGAAAACATTCCAAATTTACAATTTTAAGGTATGATTAAAAACATAGCATTACTATGCATTATATATAATATGTATATGATATATATAATAAATATTATACATTAATATGTATATTAAAACTGATTTCTAAAAATTATGTTTACAGGCATGGAGGTTCTGCCAAAATTTGGTTCTACCAACTCACAGAATCACAGAAGGAGGGGAAGAACATTTTGTTAAAATGTTTTCCATTGTTCCAGGTTTATTTTCTCTGTACTGACCCAAGATTAAGTCAGCCTAAATAAAATTCTACCCATTATCAAACCAAGCTTCAACAGAACTCATTTTTACTTTTTTTTCCTTGCAAGTTATCATAAAAACTATTTCCAGATATCTTAAGAGGGTGAAATAAGTTCAGTGCTGATCAGATCTGTGTTGTAGAGGTGCTGTGGAGCAGGAATGATCCAGGAAATCTGACATGGCAGGTGTGGAGTCTGTGTGGATCCAAGCCTCACCTGCCTCTGAGGAGCTGTGTAAATGCTCCACGCTGGGACCACCCAGCTGGGATTCAGCTCCTTCCTGACACATCCAATCTGTGCTGGTGAAAGAATCAGGTCTAATTTAAGACGCTTACACAGCGAGGGGGAACAGAAAACAGGCTGGAGAGGAGAGACAGAATGTCTTTGGTGGCCTCTAAGTGGGTTTTTTATCGGAAACTCTTCCCTTGATTGAAACAGGAAGAAGGTTTGCAAGCTTTGCATTCATCAAGACCTCATCTGAACAGAAATGTTTGCATTCTGGTAGAAAACATAAACAGTGAGTGATTTCTGGGAATGGTGGGCTCAGTTCTTCCCTGTTGTCACATTGAATTAGCCTCAAAGGATCTGCCTTTGGCTTACACACCTCAAAGGTACCCACAGGCTTCTCAGTGTATTTGCACAGGGAAAAAGACCTTTTTTCCTCCATACATGCCATCCTTCTTCTTTAACCTTCACATCTAACATTGCCCTGCTTCCCAGTGGAATATACTGCAGAAATTTCCTTCTAATCCCACTTTAAAAGACTGACCAGCTGGGGAAGTCCTCAAGTTTGAAAACTGCATATTAAAACCAGTGTTACTACAGAACAGCTCCTCAGTAGTTTATCCTCCACAGGACTTTTTTCACAGGGGAAATTTCCAAATGTTTCCATGACAGTCTCAAACAAGAGTCTTCTGCCTTGGTCTGTGGCTAAGCCAGGCTGGCTTCTATAAAAGGGTATCCTCTAACTCAACCTGTCCAAAGAAAATCCAGCATTTCCTACAAAGTCCATGGAAAACCAGGCACTCCCAGAAGTCAACTCATCCTCCATGTGGGTACAAAAATTTATATCCACTCTGCATCATTTCCATGCACAGAAAAACCAGGACACGTTTTGGTTTAAATTTAAAATATTAAAATAAAATGTTGTTGTGGAATCATAGAATGGTTTGGGTTGGAAGGAACCTTAGAAATCATCTTCTTCCAACCCCCTGCCATGGGCAGGGACACCTTCCACTGTCCCAGGCTGCTCCAAGCCCTGCCCAGCCTGGCTTTGGACACTTCCAGGGATCCAGGGGCAGCCACAGCTGCTCTGGGCACCCTGTGCCATTACTTCAGTTGCTGTGGTGATGAAATCATCATCATTTTGTTATCACTATTTGTTCCAAATAATGCCTAGAAACTTCATTTCCGAGAAGTAACCCTGTCCAAGGACTTTCCAAGAAACAGTGCTTTTCCTGTAACCTCTCAAATCTGAACACTAATAAAGAGAAAATAAAAGAATTGGGTGCAGCCACCCATCCTCATAAGCAATGTCTTCATCATGAGTGTCACTGAGGTCTCTTGGGAAGTCAGAAAGGCTGGAAATGGCAGTGACTGTGCTAGAATTTGTCCCCCATCTCCCAAATTTCTGGAGCTCTCAGCCACCTCTGGGGCCACCTACCCCTTGTTCAGCCTAGTGTGAGGTCAAACCATGACAGATTGTTTAAGAAATGACTGAAAAGGCAACACATATCCTGAGAAATTCTTTAACCATGGCAGGATTTAATGGAATTGACAAGATAAAATAATTGATCACTGTTAAGAGAGGGCAATATTGTAATACAGAGATAAGCATATCTTTCATGAGCATTTTTAATTTAGTGGCTTAATTTAATATTTTAGGATGCTAATTTAATATTCTTCGCTTCTGTTTTGTGGATCTGTCATTATGTTTTCATCATTCTGTTTGACTTTCCATTTTCCATTCATTTCTGTCAGAGTAGCACTGCTCTACGACTTCAGTAATCTAATCTGCTTGATTTTTTTCCTTGTTGATTTATAATTTCAATTTAAAATTTGTTCCGTCCTTTAATAATTTAATCTGGTAAGTGATTTATGGTATTGCAGACAGATCTCTGTAACAGGAGAAAACAACCTCCCTCTCTTCTCAAAGAGCACCTTTCAACCCTCTCAAAAACATCAGGAAAATTAATAAGCTGAGGTTAATTTGTTTATTCTGAAATGAGTCCTCTGAATAACCATGAATTCCTGACACACTGTTGACTCCTGTAAGAATAATAGAAGTGCTTCACCGTGGATCTCAGAGTCAAGAGTCTTCATCCTGTACAATCATTCCCTTACTCTGGGCTTTGCCTAACGTGATTCACTCATCAAATCATCTCTCATAAGCACAACAGAATCCCTGTGTAAGCTGATGTCAAATAAATACAATGAAAATTAATGCATTGGACATCTAGAAATTGAGGTGCTCTGGTAAAGATGCTATTACAAAGCAAGGAGGAAATGGAGAACAGGAAAGTTTTGATTTGCCACTAATAAAATCAACTTGACTGTTGTGAGAAAACCTAATTTACTGAGTTCGTTCGTATTTACCTCCTTGGGATTCTTCAGCAAGTTATAAATTGTTGTAATGACTGAGTGCATCAATCTTGCTGAGGCTCAGGATTCAGGGAATACAATCTTAGAAGAGAGCAGGAAAAGGAGCACTTTCCACAAGAGTTTAGCAGGGGCAGGGAGTTAAAGCTGCAAGTCTTTACTGTAATTTTCATTCCACCCACTTGCAGACAACAGAATGGACTTCTACTTTCAAGTCAGGGCAAAATCATTGAATTAAAACCAGTTAATCTCTTGGAAAGGTTGTGCAGGACATTTTGAGAGGTGGTGTTACAATGTCAGAAGACTGAATGACAACACAGAAGTGCCTAAAGAGGTGACTTAGTGGTAGCAAAGATAATTTAGTCTGCGTGAAAACCTTCAGATGTCACAAAGTTCCACATCACAACAGGAACATCTGAAGTGCTTTCACTTTTTTTATGTCATAGGAAACTCCATGCCTGGAAAATGTCAGTATTTTTACTCCACTGCCAGTGGTTTGGATCGCAAATTTCTTCTCACTTGGTCCTCAGAGCTGCTTCCAGTCCAGGCATGGATGCTGAGTGCTGGTATCATCCCCCAGGCTCTTTCTCCACTTTCACTTCTTCCCACAGCATTTTAATTTGGTTTCACCAGTGGACAGTAGGTTCTAGGTGCTGGATTCAACTGAGAGCATGTTCCTCCTCTCCCCAAAGGAGCATGGGCAGAGCAACCCCCAGGGGTCTGAAATTCCAGTTCCAGGAAAGATCCTGCTCAGCTGGAATGGATGTGCAATTACAAAAGGATTCCTCTTGCTAAAATCTGTGTTTAAGCCCCAAGGACATGGGCTGAAGATTAACTAGAAGAAAATATTATTGGAGTTTTCACTGGAGGGAAAAGCACATGTTTTTTCCTGGAGTCTCTTACAGAATACAATTTATTTCAGTGAAGGTCTCCTCTCTCCTTCAAAAATCTCCACCTAGGGCACGTGGCTTTCTAGAAAATTTCATCCAAGTGGAATTCAAGTTCAGTACAAAGATTAGAATGAAATACAGGCTTTTATGTGGGAAGTATTAAACAACCTGAATAACAGGGAATGGTTCCTCCTCCGCTAATAACACCAATTTACTTCCTTGCAGTTGCAGGAGGAACCACACTATCCCCAGCAGCTTGCCAGGATGATCAGGCTTTTATCAACACCAAATTCCTTATTTTTTTTTTCAAACTAAGGAACAGCTGAGAAACAACTGACAATGTTCTGTTTGCTCAGGAAAAAGAAAGTTCTGTGTCCCTAAATCTCCTGGCCATATTTGTGAACCAGTATTGTTCTAGGTACTTGGATCCAAAAATTAACTTTAGTGTCACATTTCCTACTGCATCTGCACAGAGCAATGAAGTGTTAATTTATAATGACCTAAAAGAAGTTTGGGACTTATCACTCAATGTATGTTAAAATTAGTATTTTTTATTTCCTATATTCAGGTACTTTCTGTTGAAGTGTAGAAAAATTCAATTGTAGCACAAATGATCTCAGAAGTAACAGCACCTTTTGTGAACTCAGTGAGGTTAAATTGCAACACAAATTAGCTCATGAAGAACTTAATTGGTGATTCTTTAAACTCAGGCACTTAATAGGGGAAAAAAGAATAAAAATCACTGCTACCTACACCTTCTGTGAAAAAACACCTCAACACTGTATAAATGAATACAAAAGAACCAATCATTGTAGAAAAGCGAGAGTTTTTATTTCTTAAAATGCCAACTGCAAATCCCCAAATATCTACACAGTTTAATCCAAGGTAAAAACACTAATGCTATAAAGTGCAAGTAAAACACAATTCTGCAGAAATATGATATTTATTCACAGCCCAAGAGATGTATTTGTACAGATTCTCAACACTTGGCAGCCAACACGACCTCAGTTGTGGCCTGTTTTTCCAAGGCATCATTAGAGACATAAATATCTTTCAATAATCCCAGTCCCTCTCTCTGGGAATACAATTCACGAAATGAAAACCCATTACCCAAACTAAATGAGTGCCCAGCAAGTCCTTCAATTCAGAGTTTGGAAGAACCTTTGTGAACTAAAGGAAATCACTCAGCACATAAAGAAATTATTTACATTTCAGAAAAACGAAGGGAAGTGCAAAATAAGTGTTTTGACCCTGATCTCCACCCATGTGAACAAATGTGGTGTTTAAACCACATTTGAATCTAAGGAACTCTAAATGACAGGTTTTATGGTGGTTTGGCCACCATCCTTTGAGGGGAATTCTAAACAACTCCCTCCTTTACCTCTCCACCACAACAACTCCCGTTCAGCCTCTCTTGGCACTCCAAGCAGAACATCATCAACGACTTTGGAGACTCCATCCCTGCTCTCCCAGCAGTGAAAATCAAGGACAGGCCCAGCAGGAGCAGGGAGCTCCTTCTGCCCCTGCCCTGGGCACTGTGAGGAGCCCCTCGAGTGCTGTGCCCAGCTCTGGGCCCTCACTTTGGGAAGGACCTTGAGAGCCTTGAGTACATCCAGAGGAGGCAGCGAGGCTGGAGAGGGGCTGGGAACACAAACCCTGTGAGGAACCACTGAGGGAGCTGGGGCTGCTCAGCCTGGAGAAAAGGAGACTCAGGGCTGACCTCATCACTCTCTGCAACTCCCTGCAGGGTGCCTGTGCTCAGCTGGCCTTGGGCTCTTTCTCCAGGCAGCACTGGCACAGCCAGGGGACACAGCCTCAGGCTGCACCAAGGCAAATCTGGGTTGGATATTGGGAAGAAGTTCTTCAGGAAAGGGTGATAAAGTGCTGGAATGGCTGCCCAGGGAGGTGCTGGAGTCACCATCCCTGGATGTGTTTGAAGAAAGCCTGGATGTGGCACTCGGACACATTAATGGAGACACTGATGGAGAGTGGGATAGGAACTGAGCTGCTGGTGGGCTCAGACCACTGCTCAGACCACCCCTTCAATGAAGAAAAAGCATTTAGATGCTGCAGATTCCATACAGTGTCACCATTCCCACAGGCACACTTGTTCCTTCTACAGGTCAGACAAACCCCTAGATGTGAGGGTCACACGTGGGGATGCCCAGTGACACACCAGGAGAGAATATCTGCTCCAAGGCCATGGATTCAGCTGCCAGAGGGGAATGCAGGGATGTCTGGAGCAGGAGCAGCTGCTCCCGCCGGGTGCAGCCGGCACAGTTTGGAACTGGAGGCGGAGCTGTCAGGCAGGAGCGTGTGGAGGGGACACCTCGGGGAATGTGTCAGACGTGGCACGGAGCATCCAAGGAGGAGACAGGTGTTAAAGGATCTCACCCTCACCACAGGAGCCTCCACAGGCCTGCTTGACATCTGCAGATGCAGAGGAGTGGCAGAAGGTGCTACAGATCCATCTGGGAGCTTGAGTGCAGAGGGGACTTTTAGGTCAGACAGGGAGTGCCACGGGAAGGTCCAATTCCATGGATTCCAGCAGCCTGGTGATCTACAGTTGAACCACATCAAAGACAGAAGAGGGGTGGGGTGAGAGCCCTGCCCAGCTGTCTCTCACCCCCAGACACCTCATGCACGTGTGGGCAGGTACAGAAGGCTCCTGCTACAATGGCAGGCAGCCAGTGCCACTGACTTCTACTGCCACTGATCCCCAGTGCCACTGATCCCCAGTGCCACTGACTTCCACTGCCACTGATCCCCAGTGTTACTGATCCCCAGTGCCACTGACTTCCACTGCCACTGATCCCCAGTGTCACTGATACCCAGGGTTCTACTGCTTCTGCACAGCCCCATATTGGGTGGATTGAGTAGGTAAGGAAAAATTCTGCTTTCTTCTGCCTTACAGGAAGCTGCAAAAGATCCTAAGCAGCTTCCCAAACCAATNGAGGGACAGGACACAGGGAATGGCTTCCCAGTGCCAGAGGGCAGGGCTGGGTGGGATTTTGGGCAGGAATTGTTCCTGGGAGGGTGGGGAGGGGCTGGGATGGAATTCCCAGAGCAGCTGGGGCTGCCCCTGGATCCCTGGCAGTGCCCAAGGCCAGGTTGGACATTGGGGCTTGGAGCAGCCTGGGACAGTGGGAGGTGTCCCTGCCATGGCAGGGAGTGGAACTGGATGAGTTTTAAGATCCCATCCAATCCAAGTAATTCTATGATTCTGTCTCTCTTCATCCCATGTGTCCCTTTAGAGCTTCTCCCACATCTGTGCACTTCCTGGTGCCTTTTAAGCTTTACTAATTATCCCATAAATATTTAGTACCCTCCCCCAAACTATTCAGCAAGAGGTTGTGACAGATCCATGGCCCTTTGCTTTATCTTCTTATTTGACACAATCTGAAAATTACTGGATTATGGAAATAACTTCTCCCCACTATGACATACCTGGGGATGACCCAGGCCAATCAAAATAAAGTTAAGCTCCAGAGGCTCAAGCCATCACTCACTAGTAAGGGACTGGGAAAGGAAAAATATTTTTAATATATTAAGAATTCCTGAAGCTTTAATATAACTTATAGCTGTCAGAAAAAGCTCAAGTTGTAGCAAAAGATAACATATCCTCCTAAATGAGCATGTGGTGTTGCTGTAGAAGTCTCTGTTCCTTTATACTTGAGATGTTTTTGATTATAAAACTATGGAGTAGCAAGGATCAGTAAAAATTGAGAAATCATTTAAAGACTCATTTACTTTCAGCTGAGCACAGGGAAGAAAAAACCCTTTTGGCTTGGAGGGGAAAAGAAAACTTGAGGAAGGAAACAAAACTAGTAAACTGAAAAACATAATGTCACTGGAGATAAAAGTTTAGTTCCTGGCATCTCATTTATCTTCATAACTCGATAAAGGAATATAACGGATATTCATTTCTAAATTTATTTTATACATATTTGTTGATAAGGATGTGATCTTTTGACTTTTTCATAACCTACTGGAGATAAACATCCTTAAAACAGGCCCTCCAGCACTTTCAGAAGCCAGCCTTCCATCTATAATTAACAGTGTTTTCTTATTCTTCTAGGAGTTTTGACCTATCTTCTACGTGAATTTCAATAATACTGTTTATTAGGCTCTTTATTATGTCTAATATGTCAGACAGTCTGTCACAAACACAGCTTACAATGCAATAATCAGGAAAAGAAAGTCACTGGTTTTATCAAGCAATAACTCTCCAGTCATAGCCTGATCTGTACATACATTATTTCTTCACACAATCCGAAACAAGGAGATTGGCAAGGAGAAACAAGAACTTGCCAAATAGTGCCAGAAACAGTTGAACAGAAATGATAATACAGTACATTAATTAATGTTTAAAGCTTGCCAAAGATTTAAATGAGTGAGAACTGGCAAGGTTGCCAATTAAAGTGAAGATGGATATGAGAATTACACACCTGAATGCTATTTTTTTTTTCCCTTGGTGGAGCAAATTTACAACATTTTTATTATTTTAATGACTTGCAGGATGGTTTCCCAACAGATTTAAAAGATATCAGAGAGAGGGTTTGACTGTCAGATGGGTCACACCAGCCTCATTTATTTTGGAAACCAGGCTGAGAAAAAGAAATGCCACTTGCTTCTGATGGAATACATTGCTGGGATTCTGATATTTAATTGGAATATGGGACAGAAGTTTGAAGGAAAGCAGGAGGAAGAGGGAGGATTGGTACAAATGTTTGGTGATCTTTAACACTCTGGCCCAGCAGGTGCTTTCTGCAGCTGGAAATGCTCTAAGGCAGAAATTTAGGCAGGATGAGTTCAGACTGGCTGCTGAATTTTGTCTGCTCAGGCTTTTGCACACAGGGTGTTGAGACAAATTTATACCCCCAAGCTTTGCCAGCTGAGCCCACAGCTGTTGGCAGAAAATGCTTCCCACAAAGGGCCACCAAAACAGCAAAACCTGGGCTTGCAGGGCCCTGGAGGTCACAGCATGGGGGCAACAGCATGAGACCCACCAGGGGAGGATTTCTACCACCAAATCTCTGGGAAAAACTGCCAGAGAAGTGCAGCTGAAAGGGTGCAGGGCCTCAAGCAGAGGGTAGGCTGCAAGTTCACAAGTGGAAAGTCTACGGGGGTTAACTCACCCACGGAGCTCTGCAGCACATGGAACTGTTAACATTTAACTTGCCATTTGTGGAGGTTGCTCAGAGCATTTCAGGGCATGAAAGTCAGTAAACAAACCCAAAGTCTATTATTGTGTTCTGAGGCATTGTCTGCTCCCCCGCAGCATAAATCAGTGTCAGGAACAGGGAGTGCAGAGCAGCTGCAAGGGCTGAGCACGCTGAGCTTTCTCCTTCCCTGAGCACTGATTTTAAGGGCTAATGGTGTCCTGGGGTGCACTGGGATCAGCATTCCCAGCAGGTCAGGGCTGATCCTGCCCCTGTGCCCAGCTCTGGGGACACCTCTGGGTGCTGTGCCCAGCCATGGGGACACCTCTGGGTGCTGTGCCCAGCCATGGGGACACCTCTGGGTGCTGTGCTCAGCTCTGGGGCACCTCTGGGTGCTGTGCCCAGCCCTGCAGGCACCTCTGGGTGCTGTGTCCAGCCATGGGGACACCTCGGGGTGCTGTGTCCAGCCCTGGGG
>VXBQ01011380.1:4130-23518 GCA_013400175.1 Phainopepla nitens | reverse complement strand
GTCACTGCTGTCCCTGGTTGGCTCAGCCTGGCCCAGTGATGTGTCCCTCCTGGAGTCAGTGCTGGCATTGACTCAGTCAGACATGGGGAAAGCTTCCAGCAGATTCTCAGAGAAGCCACCCTGCAGCCCCCCACCATCAGAACTTTGCTGTGCAAATGTAATATAGATTCCTATAATCACTTTTTAAATTCCATAATAATGAAAAATAATTTTACCAATACTATAGGATTAACCAGTAGCAGATTTTTGTATTAGAAATCTACTACCCTAATATTCTGCATTCTAAAATTGGGCAACATTATCGCCGCCCAGTACCACTTTTAAATCTCTAAAATTTTTCTGAACAAAGATGTCAAATATATATATTTGCCTAATACACATTTAATAGAGAGAAAAAGAAATTAAACCAAAGCAAAAAACTCAAACCAATTCAAACATCATTAGGGGAAGGAAATACCAAGCAGAAGCTTCCAGTTCATCTATCCTGAGATCAAGAGAAATTTTTCAGTTGTATGATTTGTTAGGATTTACTAGTAAAGATAATTTTACAGACAATCACACTGGAAGAATGAAAGAATATAGTCCAAAGAATGCAACACAGAACTGTACTTTTACTCTACCAGTTTTGCATCTTATAGCACTAGGAAAGTTCTTTAATAAAACCCAAATACTTGCGCTATCTGAATAATTTTTCTTTAAGCATATATAGGTAGAGATGGATCAGATGCTTTAAATTCTATTTGGCCTCTACAAAAAATAAATTTCAAGTGGAATGAGTTCCCACATTTTTCAGTTATCTTGCCCTTTTAACCAGAAGACTGCTAGACTGTACCTGTCATGAAGTAAAATAATTCACCTGTCAGAAACAAGTTTTCAGGCACCCAGGTGGGAATTATATAACTCCTGGTCAATACCTTTGAATGAAACCAGAAATTATTTGACCAGCACCTAATGCTATGCTTGATTTTTGGTTATTGTAATAATTTATTAAGTGATTAGCCACAACTTATCACATGGTCATTTCAAAAAATATTCTCAAAATAAAATGTAGCAGGTAATGTGCAATGGACTGATGGCACTGCATTTTCTTGCATTTTATCAAATATATTTGACACTTTCAGCTGGTATGCCGAATGTAAGCAAGGTATTCTTGAGAGATGCCAAACTGCCGGTCCTGGGCTTTTCTTCACAAACATTAGGAAAATCAGCATAAACATTGTCAGAATGACCTGGCAACAAATTTTTATCTAGAAGCAAGACTTTGAAAGAATTAGCTGTTCACTTAGGTTTTTAGCAGACATAAGTATGAATTGGTGCCAACAATTTACCTTGTCATATGATGCCAGTTTTTAATGAATAATGATTTAGAAAGGCATAAGACTAAGAACATCTGGGAATAAATTAATTATGAAATTATTTGAAATAGCCTGGCAGGAAAAAAGAGGCTTTAAATGTGTCAATAACTTCTTGTGACATTCAGTGATGTTACAGTTAGGAAAGACTACTGAGACTTCATAATGCAAACACAAATACGACTGAAAAACGTAATTTTTCATTAGTGCTCTCCTCTTGTTTCCTGCCTGCCTTTTATGTCCTCCTTGTTGACTTTTTCACCTAAGAAAATAATAGCCCTTTTTTCACCAAAGAAAATAATCACAAAACTCATACATGAGTTGGTATGCCGTGAATCAGGACCTTATAAAGAGATAAATGACAAAAGCATACGTAAAAAATGAAGCTACAGTAGACTGGGCTTTCAGGCATTCATCACAGAAACTCATAACGAACATCTATGCTCACTGCAAAAGAAAAATGTACCAATTGGCTCAGGATGTGGATAAAAAGCAAATACATATTGTAGTTATAAATCTTTAGAACTATAAATACTTATAAAGACAAAGACTGGGTATTTGCAATGATTTTGTCACATTCTACTCACCAGGTTATTTGAAAAATCTAAATATGTAGTGGGATTTAATGAATATAATCATGAATATAATTCTGAAAAACTGTACAATACATTTTAACAGGGGAACACCAATCCTTAATCTTTCAATTTTGAAATAACATTGATATATTGAAAAGTTGATGAAGTTAATATACCCTGAAAAATATTTACTTATATTCTAACAAGAAGATTAAGAAAAATGTCAGCCATTTTTAATAATTTCAGAAAACATTACTATATTGAAACAAATATTTCATTCAAATCAATAAATCTAGTTAGGGAGCTTTCATTCAAAATAGCTGAAATTGAGTTCAGGTTTTGTAACATGGCCAGTGTTTAATTTTACTGCTTTTACTGGTTACTTTCTGCTGCATTTTCCAATCTGGTAATATTAATTATACCTTTAAATTCCAATTAGCTAAAAATTCATTGCCTTGCAATTAACATGCTGGTCCTACTACTCAAGAAATATAATCAAGGTTATATATAAGTATGGAATTATAACTGCTACTAACATCAAACACAGTTTTCATATAAAACAGCAGGCAGTGAAAAGAAAACACTTGCCTAAATTTGACACTAAAATCAGTAATAGAACAAAAAGCAAGATCACAACATGAGGTTAATGATAATGAAAAAGTGAGGTGTATTATCTTCTATTATGCCTTATCAGTTTGGTGTACCTTGTAGTCACCATAATCTTTTTCATCTAACAGACTCATTTTACTCAGCTCTGTAAGTTGTTCTGGGCTAGGTTCATCTGGCAAAGGTTGAATTGAGGCTTGTTCATATATTGGTTTTCCATTTAAAAAAAGTTCCTTCCAATCCAGCATCAGTTTTAGTGGAACATGGCTACAGAATAAAGAAAAAAGAAAAAAAAAAATAAGTTTTAAACCAAAAATTAGAGGGTTGGATATTTGACAATAGTGTATCCAATTTTACAAGAATCCCAACCACAAAACAAGCATATGCTAACTAGTTATAGTTTATTATGCATCCTGTAATTATTACAGCCTTTTGTAAGTGTTTGTTTGCTTTTATGACAGCTGTAGGCACTTGTAAGCTTCAGTGTTTTCACAAATGTGTCATCACATAATATTTGGCTGGCAGAGCTGTGAAATAACTGTTTTGCTATCGCTACTTTTCCCTGCCCGAAAATATTCTTTCCTTTTCCTTTTGTGGTTTAAAGCCTCTTCTTGCCAAAAATCTATAGAATATTTTTTCCTCAAAGTCAAATTCAATTCAGAATTATATGAATTAAACTTTTTCTTTAGTTAGTAATTTTTCTAAACTGTGTGCCTAGGCTGACTGTTTTATCATATACTAAAAAAGAGTAAATTTATATAATTTCCATGAAATATGATCATATGGTTACACTTTTATTATTTTAACATACAATTACACTAAAAAGCAATAAGATTTTGGCATACTTCCTAACACTAAGCCCACAGTCTAAGCCCACAGTCAAATCACTGAGTACAAATGAAAGAACCACAGCAATAAAGCCCCACTCCATGGTTTTTGAAACACCTCTATGGCACAGGCACTTGGAGATTACTGCCTTTGTAGGATGTTCTCAGAAACCCTGTGCAATTAGGGCATGTCAGAAGAGGGAATCACAGCACGGAGGACTCAGAAGAATTTGGGCTCAGTTGCTGTGCTTCGGACACTCCAGGCAGTTTGTATATCTTGGGAAATTCATCCTGTTTGTATTACTCTGAGGAAGTAAACTAGGATGAGATGAGCACCATTCAGTTTTTAACTTTTAACTAAGGAATTTGTTAATAAGAAAGGAAATCCGCAGTTCAACAAACTGCGGCACTAGTGGATTTTGGTCTCCTAAGAATTCAAGTTAGTTGAGTTTTCAAGAAATGATGCTAAGACTGTAGCATTAGTTCACTCTGTATTACATACCAGTGAAAAATAATGTCACCATTCTCATATACAAACTAATTGCAGCTACCATGTAAAAGATCTGAGAAACTACACAATTTGCTATAATGCTTAAACCAGCCTGAATAATACAGCCTAACAGCTACCTAACAGCTGTTATTTTTGCCTAGCAGCTACATACTCACTTGTTCGTTAACTGACGATATTCTCCTAATTTTGTCGACAAATCAATGATTTGGCCTACCATTTCCCAACATACAGAATAGTGCTTTTCATAGCGTGCCTGAGCTCTTTCAGCAGCAATTCTCCTAAGGTGTTCTCTTTCTCTGGTTATTTTTTCTTCATTATCAATCGTTTCTTGTTTTGCAAGAACCTAGAATTGTTTTTAAGGAGTAAATTTGAGGCTGCAATGAAAATGAAAGTGCAGAGGTACACAGTCCTGAAAATGAAAATTAACTTGTTCATTTAACTTAAGAAAACAACCAGCTCGATTCCCACCAGAGCTGCATAGCCAGCAGGCAGACTAACACGTTAACAAATATAAACATTTTTATTCACTCTACAAATTCCCATTTGTTTGCTTTCTAAAATAGAAAAAAATTAAGGAGAAATCCCTTATTTCTTTTATGAATAGATTAAGATCTATTCAGTCCTTGAGGGCAGTGAAATTGCAGCTTTCAGTGTAACAATCCATTTAGAACATGTAATTTATCTTACTAGATTCTGATCTTCAAATAATTTCATGTTTTTGATGTTGTTCAATCTTTGAAAGATTTCTGGCTGTGGTAGAAAATTATGAGTAGTTCCTGCAGTGGTGTGC
Source organism: Phainopepla nitens (assembly GCA_013400175.1). NCBI lineage: Eukaryota > Metazoa > Chordata > Aves > Passeriformes > Bombycillidae > Phainopepla > Phainopepla nitens. The sequence goes on along the minus strand of VXBQ01011380.1, from coordinate 18,857 downwards.
TCCATCATCCACCTCCTGTGGTGGTGGCTGAAAGCATACTTAAAGAGGTGTTGTAATCAATAGCTATAGCTGCTGATTACACAGGACTCCAGCTATGTTGGAGGATTTGGAGTTGCTGATCATTTTTGACAGGAGAAAAATAAAATTTCTAATATTATATTATGGCCTACTATGAGCATAGCACTTGGCAGTTTTCCACAAAATTATAAGTCCTTTTAATCAACTTAAAGCTTCAAAGCAGAACTTAGCACTCACGAGTGAAACTACTCCAGCTTTTGTCAAAAAAAGACTTTAACAGATCATATCTAAATGAAATTAAGAACATGATTCCTGAAGCAGGACCTTAGGTTATTTTCCTCTTGCCTCTGTGAAACTATGCCTTTTAAACTCAGCACACAGAGATGTTTTCCTACAAAGTTAAAATCAGTATGGAAGGAAAGATCAAAATCAAACTTTCAGTTACTCAGCTTTATCTCTTATTACAGGATCATGGAACAATAGAATGGTTTGGGTGGGAAAGGACCTTTAAAGGCCACCTGATTCAAACCCGTTTCCCTAGGCAGGCACACCTTTCACTAGATCAGGTAGATTAGCTATTCCTTCTCCCCGCAAAACTCCCCAAAACTTTTAACACAGTACAAAATGCACTCAGTTGCACAGTTACAGTTACATCCTTATTGCTTATAGCTGTGACTTTGAATAAAGATAAAAGAATATATTTATCACTAAATCATCACGTCCCTAGAAAAGTCCCGAAGTCTAAGAGTTGACAACACAAATTCCATTTTGTAACATGAAGGTATTCTAGCACTCCTGCAGCAATTCAGAGATCAATCTTTTACCGCTTCTCTGTCAAGAGCTTCCTGGAACTCCTTCTGCCGTCTTTCTTCATATTGCTTTTCCCTGAAAATTCTGTTTTGCCTTAGCACCTCTTTTTCATGCCGAACATGCATGAGTTGAACTGCGATCCTCCGCTCCTGCTGAGATTGTTTCATTAGTCTGAAAATGAGCTGGTCCTCCCGGTAAGCCTTCTAAATGATAAAAAAAATAATAGCACTAAGCACAGTTGATAAATAATTTCCTAGAAAACTCATCAGTGTCTAATATGAGAAATAGGAATGCCATCATATGACAGCATTCCCCTGCTTATATGGGACATAAATTCAAAACAACCGTCATATCTACTCATTAGTACAATTTTCATAAACTATGTAAGAATTCAAAATATTGCCCGAGATACCCAGTTACTCTTAACTGAGATATCTGGTCAGACTAACTCCATTTTAATGTGGTTATTTCCTGTGTGCAAAGAGACTGCAGCATATTTGAAATCACAGCTTCTTATCTGAAGATATACCCTTTCCTCAAATCATTAATTAACTCTGTTATTCACCAGTCCAGCATCCTTGAGGAATCCATTTTCTATAGATTTTTTCTTCCAGGGGAACTAGGTAGTTATCTTCTCCATTCTTCCCTATTCAGCAGACTGGCACCATGAGGAAGAATTCAGAACGGAGCAAAATACAAGACTTCTGGGAAGTAGTTCCAGTGTCCTCATTGGGACATGAATATAATACACTATGCAGCACCAAAGGAAAATGATTCTGAACCATTGCTTGAGACATGGTCTATGTGCACAGACACTTTGAAGGTTGTGAATTGCTATTTTTCAAAGTATTCTTGAAACATAATAGTATCTTCTCACTGCTACATTTCTCCAGACTGTTCTTGGTATCTAAACTAATGCTTAATCTAACCTAAAGTTTTGCTTCACTATCATAGTCCAAAACTCCTTTTGAGTCCTGAACAAAAACATCAGCTTGCCGTATAAGCATCATTGCCAAATATCAATGCTACAGCTGAATTCTAGAGGAAATTTCTGGTTTGCTGAATATTTGCTTCTGATGCATCAAAACTGCTATGAAATGTATTCAAATTTAAGGACTTAAAGAGGGATCTGATTTGAATATCTCAAATGCATTTTCCTAAAAGCAGAGGCACAAGTAATTAGTAGTAATTAAAAAAAAAAACAAAACAAACAACAAACAAACAAATAAAATAAACAAAACACACACACACACAAGACTAAAAGATCCACAACCAAAACTGAAAATACATCAAAATAAAGTACCACCTCTATTTTTGTTCAATCCAGGTTATTTTTTCATTAGCTGTCTGTGACAGAGAGGAAAAAACCACCTTATATATCTTTAGCTATAAATGAAAAATCCAACTTGATTGCATATGATATTATTTATGAAAAAATTCTATGAAGAGGTCTAGATCTGTCCTATAGAATGCAGCCTACACACCTGTAACAGAACTCTAATGCAAAGCATGACTGTTGCCATTGTAATAATAATAGCAAGAACTTTCTAAATAATTTAGATATTTAATGTTGGTGTTGGGGAGAAGCCAAATAAACAAACAAATCTCTTTCCACATTTTTTAAAATTTCTTTCCCTTCACAATTGCTGGGAATAAAATACATTCCAATTAAATTTTGGTGACTTGAAAATATTAAGCTAATATAAAAATATCTTAACATTTTCCTTATTTTAGCCAAAATGTGGGGTTTGCCCTCTGCTTTCCTAGTACTGAGTCTCATGACACTGCATGACAGACCTAGAGACAAATGTGCACCCATCTCAGGCCTTAATCGTAGAGTCCTTCACCTGGATGCTGTATTATCTCTCTGCAAAGCTTTTCACTAAATGAGGATCTAATTTTGAATGCGTCTTGTTTTGTTCTTTATCTGTAGTGTACTATTCGCAAGGTGTTTGTCTATGGAGGGAATTATTATCATACATACAACTGAAACGGAAAACAAAGCAGTCCTAACAACTTAGTTCTATGTGTCACTTGATATAGCTCAGCTGATAAAATTTTCCAGTAGTACTGTCTACTGAAGAGTTAATCTGTCCATTTTCTCTTACCTTCATGAATTCAAGGCCACAACAGGAGGTACGGTGCCCTTTGCTGCCTCAGTTCTATCCATTGTTTCATAGTATTTAGTATTTCAAATAAGATTTCAAAGAACAGAGGCTACACACTTTACTTCCTATTGCAAGTAAACATCTTTAATTTTTTTCATTAGTTGCTGCTTACCCTCAACCACAAATTATTAAAGCAGTAATAAACCTTCACCAATAGAAAATTTATGTTAAAAATCCTTATTTGCAGATAATTGAAGGAGCCACTCTAACAGAGTGCTCATTTGTCACACTGAAACCAGCAATTTAATAATGCTAATAGTTGGTCCAGTGAGAAATTAAAACACCTCTAGATGAATTCCCTCGTCATAAAGGAAATTGGAAGATGCTCCTTTAGAACACTTAACAGCAGTCAAAACAGATCTTCTCTTTTTAAAAGGGTAGAGAACTTCAATATTCTAAGTGATCAAATACTTTGGCATGCTCACTAGGTCTAAAAAGAGCCAGCAGGAAATTCTTGAGGAACAAGAAAAACAGAAAAGGCAATTAACTCAAAACTACACAACAGATAAATAAGGATTCAGAACACCAAATTCCAAACTCATAGTTTCAAAAAGGATCCTCATTGGATGGGGGAGTGCAGCATTAGTAGCAATTTTTCATACAAAAAGGAATGCACAAAGTACTCATGCCAAAGGCTGGCAAGTTTTGAAACTTCTGAAAGTTTCAAAGTTTCAAGGACACAAAAAAAAAAACCTGTGGAAAAAGTTTTTGACCTAACATTTTGCATCAACATCTTCACAGAGAACTGTGAAATGCTTGAAGAAATCTTAAATATCACAAATGGGACAACTTAGTAATACTTTGAAAAATTACTATTAAGAAAGCATAACAGACACTTTTTTCAGTTTACCTACTTAAGACAACAGTGGCATCCAGTGGCCAAACATTAACGCCTTTATGTTTCGTGTTGTTCATCCATAGTTACTATACCATGTTCTTCTATTTTTCTATTTCCTTGTTTGATTTACATACAAGTCGAACAATTCTGTGCCATTGTGTTGTCATAAATTTTATGACCAAAACTTAGAGCTTAGCATACATAAATCTATTTGATTGACAAGTAATGAGCTAGTAGCAATTTGTTTCTCCTCCCATTTTCACATTCTCCATTTACTGCTGGTGGTAAATTATATTTGATACCTTTTTAACTCCGAGATATAAAATCTGAACAGAGCATTAAAAATAACACGTACAAATCACCAATAATTTGTTGAAATGGTGGAGATAAAGGTTCAGTTCAGATGAAGCCAAATATAACTGCCAAATACTTTCAACACCTGCCTATGAAAATCTGACTGGCATCATGCTGTGCTCCACCTAGAGTACTGTCACGTAATTGTAAAGTACTTTCTCTCCCAGGCTCCAGCATGCAGTGTGCCAAAAAAAAAAAAAAAATCTGAACAAGATTCTTTTAATAAACTTTGATAAATATGGATATGAAACACGTTACAGCACTCTGAGGGAATGAAATTCCTTTAACTCTAAATGATCCCATGCCATGTTCAAGATTTATGCAGTGGAGGTAAAACTCAGACCTGAATGCATACAAACAGCTGCAATTTCAGTCAACAAACCCTTCCTGGTTCAGTATTTAATAGAGAGAAAAAGTAATCTTGAACTATTTTCTATATTCATTCATTTTTTTAAGAAAATATGTCAGTTTGCTTCCCACTTCTCTCAAGTCAAGTAACATCCAATGTCTAAAATCTCACGAAGTTCCAACAAAACAGTTTTTCCTCTGCTAATTTAGAACCAAATTACCACTAAACAGATTCTCTGGTATGGTCAAATTACTGTTTCAGTCAAATGCTAATGTGTCTTTTCTTCTAGTCCCCGCAGTCTGTGATTTCAATTGTTCATAGAGCAAAGCTGATTTTTCTTCCTGGGAAACTAGTAACACTATTGCTAGTTTTCACTTGATTTGGAGCCTCTCTGGAGCCAGTCTGAGCTGCTGTATCCACCAAGTGCTCTGGAGACTGGTAGCCACAGCTTTTGGAATCAATGGTCCACTCTGCTAGGGCTGCAAGGGCTGAGAGCACTTAAAGAGCAAGTTTTGGGACATCACTGCAGTGATTTCAGGCAAGTGGGCTGCAAAACCTCCTCACGGCCTATGCATATCAACAAGAACATGGTATAAATCTCTTTGAATAAGAACTCAGAGACAAGATCTATGGAGAGATGGACACCTGGTCTAAGCCACTACAGGTGTTTTTCAAGTATATAGGTCTGAGATAGACACTGAGAGGAAACTAACTTCCAGATGTTTACCNTTTGCAGTAGAGATCAGCTCAGCTATATATGTTCAATACATATGATCTAACCTAAGGACTCACAGGGAAATACTAAATAACCAGAAATCCAAAAAAACCAGTAATTTACAAGGCTGTGTTTTGATAGAACCATTATAAAAAAGACAATCTGTGAAATTAGTAATCTGAAAGCTGCTTTTTAAAGAAGGAATGTATGAAGAAGAATCTTAAAAGCCTTGTGGTTTATGGGGCAGGATTCAAATGCAATAATCTGCAACATTCAACACAACACAGACATTCTCCAGAGACATATCTTCCATTTCATAACACATCAAACACCAAATCTCTGACCTGCAAATAAAATTTTCATTCTTTGTATCACCCAGTACAACCACTTCAGAATTCATCAGTCCACATCAAAACCTTCATACGACACATTTGTAAGTAGAGGTTTTCAAACAAGGAATGTCATGTTTTGTTGTTTGTTTTTAAATAAGGATCTTCTTTAGAACCACTACAAATTTTGATACCATAGGATGTTCAACTTTTGGAGGAGGGAGGAACGGAATAGAAGGCAGATCTGAAATGGATTTTTTAATAATCTTTGTTCTACTGCTTTAATTTTATCTTCTTAAGTTTGTAAATATGGTGTATGACATAAGGGTGGTGATGTAGAACAGCCAACCTTGCATATTTTCAAGGATTGACATAAAAGAGATATTGAGACATAAGTGTGTAAAAGTCCCGTTATCCCCTTAAAATTTTATTCAGCCTTCCAGAAGTATTAATTTTTGTAAGCACGTATTAGATTACAAATTAAATGCACATGGACTATATACAATTTCCCACCTCTTGAGCCTCAAGAGCTGCTAACTGATCCACTAGCATTTTTCGTCGTCTCTTGGCTCGCTGCTCTCTAGCGATTGTATCTTCCTCTACACGTTTCTGAATTTTCCTTATATATTCATCATCTGAATAAATACTTAACAACTCAGTTTTCGTCGCTTGTATAGCTTCTAGACTTGTTTCTTGAAACTTCTGTGTTTGCAATAATTCTTGCATATCACTGATTGAAAAAAGAAAGATAGAAATTACCATTCTTAAGGGTCTTTTCACACAGATGCCTGTATAGTTATGTGCAAGTCTAACAAATGTAGAACATCACTCTGTGGGCTCTGGCTACTTCTTGACACTCCTGTGCTCCACAGTGTCCACTAGGTCCACAGGAAGGTTCCAGCACTTGACTTGAGCCAACTGATCATTAGTTTCTTTGTCAATACAAAGCCAAATCACACAGAAACAGGAAATTAGGACAGCTCACAGAATGTCAGAGAAAACGGGTTACTCCTCAATATACACTCTGAGTAGTTTTGCAGCTATTAATCACAGGCTTACACATAGAAATACCCACAGCAGTATGCATGAATGTCACATGTTCTGAGTAGGGTATGCATATCACTAAGGGTGACAGAATGAAAATTACTTGCAATTATTCACAACAATTATCAACATACAGATAAGTTTCAAGATAAAGTTGGTTCTTTTGCCTTTTTAATGTGTTAGTATGTATGCACATTCACAACCATTCCTATCTTGCTGCAAGGCTAACTGACCTTACAGACCCAATAACTAAAATGAACATAGAAAAGATGGCTTTTGAGCCTTTTCTGGCTCAACATGTGGCAAAAAGTAGTGAAGGAAGCTTGAGCTGTCCCTACTACTACTAAAGGTAACTCAAAGACACAGCAACTGTGTTGGACCTAAAACCAGCACTAGTGTGACATTCATTCAAAGGATAATCACAGTCTAAACTAAATGAGACATTATACTTTCTTCAAGTAGCTGTCTACCAAGCAGACACAAGAGGTAGGATCTTGCCTATTCTTAAGAATTCAACATCGAAATGTTACCTGTCAGTCTCATGGCTGTGTACTGCAGAGGCACTTCCTGTCAAAGACTTCTCAAAATTTTCTATCTCCTTGTATAAGTTCTGAAGAAGTAACACAGAATTTTATGTTTCCTTTCTCTTCACAAAGCAACATAAAGAAGGTTCAACAGAGCAAGTAATATGGAATTACTTTTATGTCATGTTTGTACAACAGAAACGCTTACACTGAAATTATTTAAAGCATCAGCTAACCAAGAACAAAGGCCAGATGATTTCCATCTTACACCTTTCACTTCCTTGCCCTCTTCCCCTTTCCTAGCTACACATACCTCCACCAGCCAGAAATTCCTAGAATTTTGCAGCTGTTCATTCTGCAGGATAATTCTGATTTTGCATAAGGCGCTAGCAGAGTATATAATTCTCACAATATGGGGATTTTAAACAAGATACTCTGGAATATGATCTGCTTTATATTTAGTAGAGTGAATGCATCCCTGATAGTTACTCAAGTAACTGTCTTATTACAGGTTACTACACTCTAGACTTAAACACACTTGTTACTGTTGCCTAGTTGTAAAATGTGGTAATAGTTGCACCCCTAATGACAATACAATCCATGAACTTGAATTACAATCCAAGAATTCTTTTGTACTAGATAATGCAGATTTTTTCTTAATTGCTGCATCTCTTGATTTGATTTAAGGTTATTGTCAATTTCAGCTGTTACAAGCATTTAATAAGCGGACAGTTTCACAGTGTGTTATAGAACAGGTCAAATATTATGGTGCAAAATGTTATCATGCACAAATCAAAAAGGTACATTAATGTTTTTATTTAATGTATTCTAACTACTAGAAAGAATACATTAAATACTTGTAACTACTCTCAGTAATCAAATTACTACCTATCTACAGTATTTCATTCAGTATGAAATTTCTCTTACATCAAAACAATTCTTATTTTAAATAACCTGCAAAATCATATTCAGCCCTATTTTCACTGGTTGAATTGATACCATTTTGACATTCAGCAGCTTTTGGATGGGGCAAGTACCGTATTTCTAACCATAAATGTTCCCAGAAATCATGGGGTTTGAGCTAATGTAATTAGCAGTAAAACAATATAGATGATGATTACCTGTGCTTCCCGTTTCTTCTTTAAGAATCTTTTGGCTTCAAAAGATTTTATGGTGGGTCTTGATGGCTGTTTTGGAATCTGTGTAACAGCTGTTTGAATCCTGGCCATTATTTTGTTTTGTCTCCTTCCTATGTAATGCTGATATGAAGCAAATATAATTAAGCCAAAAATTGTCTTCCAGGAAGAAACTAGAAGAGATTATCAGGCTCCAGATTTGAGCAGATGAGCAGTGCTTTATAGGCTTTTAAGGGCTTTCACTGAATTCTAGTTCTAGTGTGGTACCTGTTTAAGGTCTGAATATAGTACAGAAAATGAGAATACCAGTTTCCTGGTACAGAAACTGATAATACCATTAGGTAACAACTTAGGTAACAGTGGCATAGATGATCAAGAAGTAACAAACATATAAATTACGCTCATTGTTTTAGGTTGCAATGCAAGATGTAACCAAAAAGTTTGTATTCTATTACCATCTGTTAAAACTAGGTGAGACGGTATTTTTTATCTCTTCCATGACCCATCCCTCATAAATCCAAGGGGGGGCAGGGGGTAGGGGAGAAAGGAGGAGAGATCTCTTCTGTTAATGGGCCAGCTGTTAAAAGCAGGTGGGGCAGTTCCTTTATCTCTTTGACAACCCATCCTCCAGGGGAGATATCTTCTGTCAATGGGCCATTGAGTCTCACTGCATGACTGATAAATTACATCATCCCATTGTGAGATGATCCACCCAGGGGGAGGTGCCAAGCATTNGACAGGGTGTCAGGCTGTATTCTAACTCTGTCAGGTTTTGGTTTTTTGTAATGCTGCATCTTCTTCTAATTTTCCTATTAAGTTATAGCATGTTGGGTTTTGGTTTTATTTTATTTTGTTTATACATACTGGTAAAGAACTGCTATTCCTATCCTCATATCTTTGCCTGACAGCCCCTTTAATTTCAAAATTATAATCATTCGGAGGGAGAGGATTTACATTTTCCATTCCAAGGGAGGCTCCTACCTTCCTTAGCAGACACCTGTCTTTCAAACCAAGACAATAATTTAAAGTGCACTACACAGGCAGGCAGGTAAAGGCAGAATAAAGAAGAAAAATAGTTTTTATATGGAGAAGTCAAAGATAGTTTAAAATACATAACACATCAAAAGAGATGTTCCAAAATTTTCTTTTAAAATGTTATTTTGAATATTTTGTTTATTGCTTTTGTTTTCTTTTCTAGATAAATGAAGGGACTTTTTATTCCTTCTTGCTCATGTAGTGGCAATAGAACAGCTAACACAACAAGAATCTCTTCCTTCATTAGCCACATAAAATATATATCAAATTAGTTAATGACTTCATCAGTGTGGTTAAACACCCTGATACCAGGCCATTTCCTCTATATAAACTATAAACTCTGCCTTGGATGAATGTTCCCATGTCTAAAGAAATGTGTTCCTCCTTTTTTACTTCATCAGAACAGCTACACAGAAGTACAAGATGTTCTGAGGCCATACCCACTACAGATGCCCTTCCCTGTCATTTTTCTGCTTTTCTACAACGCTCCATCCTTTCTTCACAAAAGAAGAATGACACAAAACTCTTTTTACAAGGACATCTCAAATGCATACAAGTTGTGATATGTACACTTTGTCTTCAAATCATAAATGTTTTCCATGCTTGACAATATGCAAACAGTCTCAACTCAACATGAAGTGATTTTAAACAGGAACGATTTTAAGGTCTCATAAGAGTACCTTGGCTTTATTTCCACATACACCACTTTCCTTTGTTCTTCCATAAACATGAGCGTGTAGTGCAGAATCAGAAAGCCTTCACACTGGCTTTAACTAACTCATTAAGCACATAACCTTCAGAAAATGCTTCTTCAGAAAACTATAAAAATAAGTAGTCATCTTTTCAGTGTCTTGGGCTCTGCTCTTCCTGGAGGCTCTGAGCTCTGCAACATGCACATGAGCTCTCTTATTTGTTAGCATCTTGGATTTTGTTTCATTCTGATGTGCCACTACAGTTTTCAAATGTTAAAGCCAAACATCCAGCAATGAAGAGTCAGAAACAGCAATAAGCATATTAAAATATGTTAATGTTGAGACCACTGCTTCAAACTCTGTTTTTATGTGTTAATGTACACAGAAGAATCTATAAACATGTTCAGACCTAAAATCAGGACTAGTTCTTCTCCATTGAAAAGAACTTAGAGATTTGAACTTGAATGTGGCCAAACTTTGTTTAGTTGATAGAAAAGGACTACTCTGTACAGCTTCCTCTGGAGGGGAAGTGCAGAAGGAGGTGCTCTTGTCCCTGGTATCCAATAGGAGAACGTGTGGAATAGAATCATAGAATGATTTGTGCTGGAAGGGACTTTAAAAATCACCTCGTTCCAAGCCTTGTGCTCTGGGCAGAGACAGCTTCAACTAGATCAGGTTATTTAAAGTCCCATCCAGCCTTTAACACCTACAGGGATGGGTTATCCACAACTTTTCTGGGCAACCTGTGCCAGTGCCTCACCACTCTCACAATAAAGAATTTTTTCTTAATATCTGGTCTCCTAGATACTACTACTACTACTACTACCATCACCACTACTACAACCTATTTTCTTCCAGTACGAAGGCAGTCCCCCATTCCTAGATGCTCCATGTCATCATAAAAAGTCTTTCTGCATCTTTCTTGTAGGCTCCCTGCAGTTAGGTCAGGTACTGGAAGGTTGCAATTAGGTCACTCTGAAGCCTTCTCTCTTCCAGGCTGAACAATCCTGATTGTCTCAGCTTTTCCTCATAGCAGAGGTACTTTAATAATCTTGGTGGCCTCCTCTGGGCTCACTCCAGCAGGTCCCTGTCCCTCCTGTGCAGGGACCCCAGCTCTGGATGCAGTGCTCCAGGTGGGTCTCAGCAGAGCAGAGCAGAGCAGAGGGGCAGAATCCCCTCCCTGCCCTGCTGCCCACAGGCTCTGGATGCAGATCAGGACACGTGTGGCTCTCTGGGCTGTCAGTGCCATGGCCGAGCCATGTCCAGCCTCTCACCCACCAGCACCCCCAAGTCTTTCTGGGCAGGGCTGCTCTTCAAGCCCAGCCTGTGCTGATACCTTTGATTGTTCCTATGCAGGTGCAGCACCAGCACTTCATAAATCTCATTGCCATGGACCCACTTCATGAGCCTGTTGCCCAGTTCCCATCCTCCTGTCCATCCACTCAAGAGGCTATGGACTGAGAAGTGAAGAATGAGGGAAAAAAAAATTGAGAACCTCAGCCTTCTCCTCCTCTGTTGTTACCAGTTTTCCAGCATTGTTTGTCAACTTGCCTTTTCTGCTTAACATACCTGTAGAAGCTCTTCCTGTTATTTTTTGTGTCCCTTGCCAAGTTCAGTCCCAGCTTTGCCTTGGCCTTCATCACTCCATCCCTGCAACCATGCTTCATCTCTATCTCCTTACAGCTCACTGCCCCAGCTTCAGCTGCTTGTGTGTTTGCTTTCCAAGCAGCCCCCTAACTTAGCCATGCTAGTGTTTTGTCTTCCTTGCCTGATTTCTCGCTCCTGGGGATTGCTAGCTCTTGCTCACTATGGAAGAATTCCTTAAAGATCTGCCACCTCTGTTCTTCTCCTTGTGCCTGAAGGCAGCCTCCCAGGTGATCTATCTCCCTAAAGACCTGTAAGTATGTTTTCCTTAAGTTCAGGGATCTACCTTTACTCCTTACCTGATACCTTAGAACTAAAATGCCATCCAACTATGGTCACTGCAGCCCAGGCTGCCTGCAGTCTTGATGTCCCAAATTAGCTTGTTTGCATTGGTGACAATCAGATCCAATATCACATAGGATATCACATATCTGGTAGGGCTGTCTATTAGCCAGCTCAAGAAGTTATCCTCCATTCCAGGAGTTTCCTGGATTGGCTACAGCTCCCTGTGCCACTTTCCCAGCAGATGTTGGGGAGGTTGAAGACCCCCAGCAGGAAAAGAACCTGTGAGCACGATGCCTTCTGCAGCTGGAGCAAGACTTTGTCAAATAGGTTTGCCTTAGTTAGGAAGACTGTAGTAAACACCAGCCACAGGGTTCAATTTTTTGCTTTGGTCTCTGATTCTTATCCACAGACTTTCAACCTGCTCATGTCTATCCCTCACAGACAACTCTTCACATCCAATCTACCTCGTATATAGAGGGTAAACCCTCAGCCTCTCATTCCCCTCCTGTCCTTTCTGAACAGCCCGTAGCCACCCACAGTCACTCTTCAGTCACAGGATTTGTCCTGTGCTGCACCAGGGGAGGTAAAGAAGCATTTACTTACTGAAAGTCTCCAGCTTTCTAGATATTCTAAACCCCTGGTCCTGAGGAACCTGTTGGCTTTGCTTGGAGCAGGGGGGTTCAACTAAGTGAGGTCCAGAGGCTCTCCCAGCTGAATTTAATTAATGATATATACCTTCTTAAAAACTCCTCATCCTGTTAACATATAAGGGTCTGGATATACTGAATATTACTACTGAAAACAAGAAGGAAGTCTTTAACAGAATCTACCACATCAACACTGACTTCCTCTTAGATGTTCTCTTTTCCCTTTATTTTTCTCTCTCTGTATTTTTCAGCATATGGCTATTGCAGAATGGAGTGCAGGATAAATATATGTAGAGGCATGCAACAGAATAAACCAAACCACTGTGGCACAGAGCTCGACACAGCTATAAATAGGTTTCCTGGAGGGGAAATTAGTCTGAGTTGATACCTAGACCGCAATGCAGTCTGCAATCTCTACTCATCAAAGGAGTAAAAAGGCAGCTGCTGAACAACTACTAGCCTTTGTTGTTAAAATATTTTAAGTCTGGAGAAAACTTGAAAACAAAGCAGGTAACACAGAATGAACCAAAACAAAGAAACACAGAACACAGAAGATCAATATCCTGTTGAGTTCCTGATAAGCTGTGCAAACCCACTGTATAAGACATAGCAAAGAACTGCTTCTTTTCCTTATAAGCACTAGGTTTTGAATAGGAGATTTACAAAGTAGAGAGGGAAAGCACACAACATGCCTGAAAGGTACATGTAAATATGCTACCTTTTTTGTATTTATACAACACAGACATAGTTAGTTACCTCTCGATTTTCACTTTCAGTAGATTTAAACTTTGCAGTTGCTGCAGGTCTCACTGCTTCCACGGCTACTCCAGTGACCTTTGCCTTCCTCTTTTTTTCTAAAGCAATATACAACTCATATAAGAGATTTGTTGCAGCCCCATTTTGTCTTGTCATGATGTCTTGGGCCCTATCCTCATTAAACTGCACACCAAGCAGGTGAAGGGTGGGTTCCAGGCGAGAAAAATTGTTAATTTTTGCATCTGCATGTCTATAAAATTAAAAACAACAACAACAAAAAAACCCAGAACATAAAACTTATTTTCAGTTCCAACTTGCTGCATTAAGCATGGTCATGACACTTATCTCATACCAAGACAGGAGGAGAAAAAAATCAACACACAGAGGACTTCTTAAATAATGTGCTACACATTTTGATTTAAGTTTTATATTGCTGTATAGGTAACTGCATTGATCACTATGCGTAACTTTTTGAAAAGACAAAGATCACATTGGATTATATAAATTCTGATACATGTGCACACCAAGTGCATCTCATAGCAAAAGCTAATCTGCAATTGCAGCTAGTGGTATATACCAAAAATACAAGAGTTTGAATGAAGTTTCTATATTAGCTGTATCAATCATTCAAACTCTCAGCAGTTAAAACATAAGAAATTACCAAAAAAAAAAAAGGTCTGCATTATCTGTTAATCCTTACAACACTTCAACATGTTTTTTCTCCGAGAAAAAGAAATGGGCACACAGGTTAATGTAGTGTTGAAAATAAAGTCTATGTTCAATTTACATTTGAAATCAAAATAGTGGCTTGCAGACTAATATTTCTCTTGATATGTAGGCTCTCATGAAGAAACACTCAAGATCAACAGATATACAGGGCAAAATCAAATAATAATAAATTATCAATGTATAACAATCAGCACATCAAATTCCATCAGACATATCCATAACTTCAGTCTATCCATAACTTGCGTCCGAAGATCATGCTTTCTATACTGCTATATTGCTTGAGTTCACAATAGTTCCTTCACATGCAGTAACAAGTTTTTGAGGTCAGCCAAGATCCAGCATAATTCTACAGAAATGCCTAATTTTAACTGAAGACCTTCTAGTAACACATTATTAATCTTATTTCTAGATTAAACTGTCCAGGAGTTCATTATTCTGACTGTAACAGTCCATGCTTTATCACTTACACACTTATAATGAACTGAAGCTTACACCTATTGAGCGTTTTTCTGCCATTGAATCAAGGTTGAGAAGCTCTTAACTTTTTATTTTGTGAGGCTGACTGGCTTATACATCTCTACTTCTCCCTCCTTGCACTTCTTGAAGAGAAGAGCTGCAGTTGCAGTCTCCTGGTCCTAAAGTCCCCCCCCATCA
>VXBQ01011374.1:0-47781 GCA_013400175.1 Phainopepla nitens | reverse complement strand
AATGTTGGGGGTTTAGGTGTCCTGTCTTTTGTTCTTTCTTACCTAGAGAATTTTCCCCATTAGTTGCAGGAAAACCTGATTGCTGGCACTTATGGGTGCTTGACAAGACGAAGAGTTTGGCCAGGCCCGGGGGGAAGGGGAGAGGGGGCAGGTAAAGGGAATCCAGCGGGGAGCGCAATGGGGAAATCATCATCTCGCTCCTTGGCCGAGGAGGACACTCGGAGCTGTGCTGGCTTGGGGAAAGGAGTTCGCCAGAACCTGGACGGAGCTTCTTCTTGTGCTGCTGCTGCTTCTCCTTCTTCTGTGGGTCCCTCCACACCCCCTGCCCTGCCGGGCTGTCCTGCAGTGCAGTCAGTGCCATGGAGCTACTGACACATCTCGTCCATCCACTGCCCCCTCAGATTCCTGCTCACTGCTGCCGTTCCAGCTCGGTGCTCCTCAGAGTCCTACCGGGGCATCCGGGATTGACTGCCCACAGGGGTTTTGTGAAGCAAAGCCTCCCCTCCATCCTCTCCCATCTCTGTCACGGGGTCCCTGATTCTGTTTGTTATTAATGCTATTGTCATTACTGTTTTGTTTACCTTGATATACATACTAGTAAAGGACTGTTATTCCTACTCCCGTATCTTTGCTTGAGAGCCTTTTAATTTAAAAATTATCATAATTTGGAGGGAGAGGATTTCCAAAGGAGGTTCCTGTCCTCCCTAGCAGATACTTGTTCTTCAACCCAAGACACTATCACTTCAGCAGGTCAGCAGATATCACTTTGATGCTGGAGACAGGAATGCGATATGTACACATTGAAATCATGCAGCAACAGCCAACATTTATTGAAAGGCAGCCCCTTTTATAGGGTCTTCAAATTTCCTGCTCATACAGAGTTGATTGGACAAATGTCTTAGCTCTGCCCAGCTCCTGGCCAATGATATGGGTGCATCTGTGGTTCAGAGGGATTGGCTGAAGTCCCCTGCTTGAGTCTGAACTTGTCCTATCAATGACATGCCTGGAGACTTGTTTACTTCTAATGAGCTAATGAGCTCATTAGCTGGTCCAGTAATTGTCTGTCATGGCCAAATTGTTTGTGCAGCTGTAGACCTGCTATAGCTGCCCCACTCCCATACAAAATTTCAAAAGGGCTCAGTCCTTCGTTTACCCTTGGCTTAGTTTGTATGCACAAGAGTGCTAGATGAAGAGACTGAGGCCAGGCCAAGTTAGCTTCCTGTCCTAATTTCACAATCTGCTGTTTGATCTGTTGGTTCATCTTTTCTACCTGGCCACTAGATTGAGGACAATATGGAGTATGAAGCTGCCAATAGATGCCCAGATGACGGCTGATTTGCTGTACTACTTTTGAGATAAAATGTTGTCGTCTATCAGAAGACATAGTTGCTGGAACTCCAAAGCGTGGTATTTTCTCTTGTATTCTAGTTACCTCCTGAGCTTTGGCTGTTCTGGTAAGGAATGCTTCTGGCCAACCTTAAAAGGTATCAGTCATACCAGCAAATATTTGTATTCCCCTTTTCTTGTGAGTTCCATAAAATCAATCTGCCACTGGTCTCCAGGCCCATTGCCTTTCCCAATTTGGCCCATTTTTGTTTGGAGGTATTTTTGGGATTAGTCTGGAGGCAAAGATCACATTGCCAAGTCACCTTACAGTGGCATGTAAGTTTCTAGCTACAATACTTCCAAGTAGGTGATTGTATAGGGCTTCTGCTCCCCAGTGCCTTTTCTTATGTTCTTTCCTAACCAAGGACTGTATTAAATAGGAGGGAATGATCAGTTCCCCTTGTGGAGTGAGAGCTCACCCTTTTTCATTACATGACCCATCTAGGCCTCTAATGAGTTTTTGATCCTCTTTGGTATAGTTTGGCTTACCTTCTAGTGAGACTTGCCGATCAGGGATCAAAGCTCCTTCTGGTTTTACCTCTCCTTTGGCTGCCTGTTTTGCCTTTCTGTCTGCCAGCTCATTTCCTTTTTCCAATTCCGAGCTTACTTTCTGGTGTGCCTTGATATGTATAATTGCCACCTTCTCTGCGAGTTGGACTGTCTCCAACAGTTTCAGGATCTCTTCTGCATGTTTGATGTTTTAATAATCCTCTTTCCTTCCAGATTGCTCCATGCGCATGTACGATGCCAGAGGCATATTCTGAGTCTGTATAGATATTCACAGTTTTGCCTTGGGCCAGTTCCAAAGCGTGGGTTAGAGCAATCATCTCTGCCTTTGTGCAGAACTGTTGATGGGCAAAGGTCCTGACTCTATTATTCTTGACTGGTGGTGATGGTGTATCCAGCGTGTCTTTCACCACTTAGGACATAACTGCTTCCATCCGTGAACCAGTTTTCCATGTTTTCCATCTTTAAAGTCCAGCCAGCTCAAATATGTTGCTTCGATGGTTTCCAGACAGTCACGATGCAATGGTTCCCCTGCATTTCCTCTGAGGAAAGAGGCTGGATTGACAATGTTAGTTACTACAATTTCCACATCATCTTGCTCTACCATTGTAGCCTGGTATTTCAAAAATCTTTGTGGGCAAAGTCAATGCCCACCTTTCATCACTAGCACTGCAGATACTGTATGGGATACTAGCACAGTCATTTTCTTGCCCAGGGTAAATTTTCAGGCCTCCTGGATATTTAGTACCACGGTTGTGACCGCTCACAAACATCCGGGCCAACCTTTCACAGTTGTGTCTAGTTGTTTGGAAAAGTAAGCCACCGCTTGGTGATATGGGCCCAGATCCTGTGCTAATATTCCTAGGGCAATCCCCTGCTTCTCACAAGAAAAGAGAAAAAATTATTTACTCACATCTGGGAGTCCCAAGGCTGGAGCCGACATCAGAGCCTTTTCCAGTGACTTAAAACTAACTAACTAAATAAATAAATAAAGGAATATAGCTCCTTTATTCCATTGAAGGTGTTTTTGTTCAACAGTTGTCAGTGCATATAACGGTTTAACCATCAGTCCATAGTTGTAGATCCATAGCTGACACCACCCAGTCATTCCCAAAAAGGTTTGTAACTCTTTCACTGTTTGTGGCCTAGGGGGTTGGCACATTGCTTCTTTTCGGGCTTGTCCCAAAGTTCTTTGTCCAGCACTGATCTCATATCCCAGATAAATTACTTCCCGCTGCATTACTTGGGCCTTCTTCTTAGATACCCGGTATCCTTGGAGACCCAAAAAATTTAGCAGACTAGCTGTCCAGGTCAGGCAAGCATCCTTTGTCCTGGTGACAATCAGGATGTCATCCACATATTGTAACAGCTTCTCTTCTTCAGAGGGAGCCTCCCAGGACTCAAGATCTTTTGCTAGTTAATTGCCAAATATAGTAGGGGTGTTCTTATATCCTTGGGGCAATACTGTCCAAGTAAGCTGGTTCTTACCTGCTTTTGGGGTTTTCCCATTCAAATGCAAATATTTTCTGGCTGGTTTTATGGAGAGGGAGGCAAAAGGCATCCTTCAGGTCTAAAACAGTAAACCAGGTTAGTTCAGGTATCAATACAGTCAACAAGGTGTATGAGTTTGACACCACTGGATAAAGGTCCCCAGTTATTTTATTTACAGCTCATAAGTCCTGGACCATTCTACAGGATCCATCAGGTTTACAGAGAGGTAATATGGGAGTATTAAAATTGGACTCACACTCCTTTAACAATCCCAGTTGTAAAAATTTTTCTATCACTGGTCAAATTCCTTTCCTGTCTTCCCTCTTCAGAGGATCCTATTTGATTCTTACCGGCTGCCAGCCCTCCTTGAGTTTGACCTCAACAGGTGGAGCATTCTTTGCTCTCCCAGGCACATCAGTGGCCCATACCGCGGGCCACACCTGGTTCATAATTTCCTCACTGATTTTCTCCTCTGTAGGAACACTGGCTAGGAACAAGCTCATTATTTGTATATACTGCTGATCATTTACCTTCAGAGTAATTTCCCCCTTTTCAGATTTAATTACTGCCCCAAATTGCTCTAATAAATCTCTTCCCAAAAGTGCCTTTGGGAGTTGGGCATATGCAGAAATTTGTGAATACCTCATTGTTTTTCCATTTTGTATCTCAGAGGCTCACAAAAGTACGCCTTTTCACTTTGACCAGTTGTACCTTTTACCATCATATAATTATTTCTCAGGGGCATTAGAGCTTGGTTCAAAACCGAATATGTTACCCCCATGTTGACCAAAAATTCTACCTTTTTTTGCTCTTCCCCTAGCTTCATTATAACCAGTAGATCTGCTAGGGTAGATTCCCCAGGTCCCCATCAGTCTTCCTCTATGTGAGCCACTATTCTCCTTCTCTGGTTCTCCTTATCCTTTGGCTTTTCCAGACATTCANAGCAGGCCCTGCCCAATCTGAGCCCTTGGGAACCACAGATGGAGATAAGGTTCCAGCGGTACACATGAGAGGTATGCTGGGGAAAACCGTGTGGATTAATTCTGCCTCCAGCAAAGACAATCCCATCCGTGGGGTTGTCTTCGCTCAGGGACCAGGCTGCACCTCGTGGGTGATGCAAAGGGATGGAGAGACCCGGTGCATACCTCAAGGGGACCTTGTCTTAGGATGAACTACCTGTGACACTGTGCTTGTATCTGTACCCGCATGTACATATATAAGTCGGGATGGTCCTTGTTTAAGGTTTTTCCTTTTCCCCTCCTCCCTGGTGACTGCCACCACTTTTCCTTGTCTCTGCTTGAACTTTTCTTCCCTGTTACTAAACGCTCTTCATGCTTCATCAAGCAACACTTCTAGGCTTCTGCTTTCTGTCAGACACAGCTTTTGGAGCTTGTGCCTAATATATCCTGTTGACTGGCCCAGGAACAAAGAAACTAATTGTTGTCTTCCTACCTCTGACCCAAGATCCAATGGTGTATTGCAGCGCATCATGTCCCTCAGCTGATCCAGGAATTCAGATGGTGACTCAGAGAGACCTTACTTGATTGCGTATGACACTGACCAATTTATGATTTTAGAAATGGTCCTTTCCATTCCTTTTGAGATCCACCCCTGTATGACTGTAATTTTTCCATATGTGCAGACCTGTTTGCCTCCCATTTCAGTTCTTGGAGGGGGAGGTATTCTTTAATATCTTCCCCCATGGTTTTATAATAATCCTCAGCCAAATCTCCCACAGTTTTTAAAATTAATTGTTTTACTGTTTCAGTCATATATTCTAATAATAGCTGTATGTCATTCCAATCAGGATTGTGCTGTTTTACTATAAACTGGAAGTGTTTGGATACATGTACCGGATCATTTCAGTAGTCTCTGGTAACCTTCTTCCATGCCTCTAAATCAGTGGTAGAAAAAGGTACCTTAATTCGCATCGTCCCTCCCTCAGGTCCTACTGCCTCCTGGAGAGGTGCCTGCACAACCACTGGAGCCGATTTATTCCTGATGTGGAGAGACACAGGGCTGCCCGGGGAGGTGAGAGTTCCATCTGAGTCTGCATCTTGTTCCTATGGTCAAGGGAAAGGCTTAAACAGATCAGTTTGATCCTGTTCTGGTGCCTGGTGGATTTTATCTATTCTAGTGCACTGTTGGCCAATACTACATGCTGAACAATACCGTTTCAATTTACTTTTAGGTTTTTGTTATTTTCTCTCTCGAGAGCTGCAGGCCTCTCAGGCTTTCTCAGCCTGTGTGCAACTACAGAGAGCGAGTACAAGAGGGTCTTGTGGTGGCACAATCCCACAGCTTCTCTGCCACTCTGGGTGGTTTCGGAGGGTGAAAAACATATCTGCATATGATGCATCATCCCATTTTCCCTCCCTCCTTAAGAACAATATTAACTGCAAAATAGTGTTATAATCAATTGTTCCATTAAGTGGCCATTTTGCTTCATCTTCTAATCTGTATGACAGCCACCATTGGTTGCAATATTTAATGAGAGTTCTTTCATTTTCTGTGCCTCCTAAGCCAACTATATCTTTCCAGTGCATTAATATGCAGTTTAAAGGGCTTTTCCATGGGACCTCTTTGCTCTGGCCTTTCTCCATTCTTTTGTTCCCTTTGGTGTTTTACTTGTTGCCCTTAGTTCCCACATGACCTTTTGTACACTTCATTATTGTCTTATTCCAGTTCTTTTCCCAGCTATTCACATATATAGATATACATTCACTAATTTCAAAGCTAGTTTAATACGTTGTTGGCTACAATCTTGGATCCACAGTTTCCCAATGTTAAAACTGTTTGTGGTACCAGACACACCATAAAAAAACATTTCAAAAGCTTTGTCTGTCTCTGGCTGTGCCCCTCACGGGGGTCACAAAACCGCAGACTGGGACTCCTCACTGGCTCCGCAGTGATGCTACGTCTCAAACATACACACACACATACACGTGCACAAAAATATGGAACATTTTAAAACCTAGCACAAGATACTCAGGCATTTGCCAATTAAACATCCAATTATTATTCCAGTTAGTACCCCTCCAGCAGGTGCGAATATTACCCAAGTAACCATTTAAAAGGGACCACTTATCCTTCTTACACAATCATCAGCAGGTTCGTCTGGGCTCCCAATGCTGGGATGCAGCGCTCGCCCCGAATTTTGCTCGATCTCCTCTCGAGACCCTTAGCGGCTGCTCTATCAGCCACCAAAATCCTCAACCAGCCTACGGAGTATCCTCCTTCTTATGTGGGGGACTGTGTTGTATGCCACACGTCTCTGGGCGGTTTAGTGGCAGCCACAGCCAGGCGCAGGACATCCTCTATGACTTACTGGCTCCCTTTGTTTTAAAACATACCATTTTTGTCCGCAGCCACCAGAAATCGTTCTCTGCACCCCACAGTGACCAGCTGGGATAGGAGGTCCCTCCGAAAAAGGTGTTCGGGGCGCACCTGAGACATCCAGTTCACGGCTGGTCCTGCGGGTGGGCAGAGAGCCTCCTGGCTGGCTCGCCAAACTGACGGAACAAAGACTCCACAACCAAAGGTTGTAAAGTAGGTGTTGTACTTCAGGGCTGAGGTTGTAAAGTAGGTGTTTTATTTCAGTGCTGCGGTTGTAAAGTAGGTTTTTTTACTTCAGTGCTGCGGTTGTAAAGTAGGTGTTTTACTTCAGTGCTTCGTGCCCGGGTGATAACTCCGCCAAAGGACATGCGAGCTGAACAGATCAGGCGCTTTGTTCAAATACACTTAAACTCATACACATTTATGAAACTTTCAAAATCACCTATACGTTTTTAGAACCTATCCCCGCCCATTCTAGCTTTGTATGTTAATCAGCTTTTCATCGGTCTGTGCTTGCCAACTGTCTCCTGATGGTCTTGGGCAGGGGCTTGTTGGATGAAGTAATAGTATTCTTCAGGAAGAACTTGGTCTTTGTGCAGGCTCTCTTGGTCTCTCATTGTCCTCCAAGGCTCGTGGGCACAGTCTAAACTACAAATTCAGGTTTTTGAGCTCTGGTTTTCGCTTATCAGTCTTAAACAAATGGGCAAGGTCCTAGTTTTTTGTATAGCAAAGGATTATCTGTTTTTAACATACTTGATTACACAGCAAATTTTAATCTGTTTAAAATTTTTTTATTTATAAGTTTCCTACATCAAGATGGCATCTCGCAGAGGTGGCAAATTCTCCCCACAGTAACCGCAGCCTGTCTCCCCTCTGATGTCAAGAGCGAGAGAGAGCTAGAGCCCCTTCCCACCAGCCCAGATCTCTCAGTATCTCTGCCCTTCCCAAGAGAATGCCCCTCCGCTGCCACAGTGCAGCCAGCTGCACTCCTCTCCCTTCTCCTTGGCCATATCTTTTGTCTCTCTTAAGTATCGGTCGCTATTGTCTCTTAGCACCAAATGGGAGAAAATTCCCTTAGAGAAAGAAACAAAAGGAAAAATCCTAACCCCAACAACAACTTAACAAAGGGATCACAGTTCCATGGGCATCGCTTCAGGGAAATCCAGCCTGCATAGGTGTGCAAAGCTGGGAATCAAAGCTGGGTGTCCCAGACAACTGCATACACCAAGAGAAGGATGTGAGCACTAAAGCCCTGTGGAGTGAAAGGAGCTGGGGAGGACCAGGTATCAGACACGCCAAAAGGGTGCAAAAGGAACTAACTGGTCCTGTGTAAAGTGGAACCGGTCCGTGAGCTTGACCAAGGCAGCCAAGCTCCAGGCAGGGGTTCCAGTCAGGCAGAGGGTTCACGTGGGTGTCTGCAAAGCCACCTGGCAGCAGCTGCCCTTGCATCCTGCTTTATTTATGCTCAGCTGGTGCCTTCCAGAGTGATGTGACAAAGCAGAGTGGAATGCATTGTGTTCCCTGTGACCAGGAATTGTGTTTTCCCTGTGACTTCACTCGACACATGAAGAGCTGCCTGGAGAACAGAGAGGTGAGATGCAAAGCTCAGCAGGTGCTGTTTGTTCCCCATTTACCAATTGAGCAGTCAAGGTGGCACATACCCTGCAAACATCTCCACCATGAACCCATGCAGCAGGACAAAACTGGGCAAACAGCCAGGGCAGGAGCCAGACCTCCCCTTTTCACAAAATGCAGCCTGGACACCCAGAGCATGCCCACTGTGGCTGGTGTCCCCAGGTGCCATCCCAAGGGGCTAGAGGTGCCTGTGGTGCTGTGGCCCAGGACAGCTCTGAGCATTCTGCACAGGGAGATACAGACTCCTCCAGCTCTCAGGGGCTCTTATCACCCACCTGCAGCTGGGTAGAGGGAGAGGAGATGCAGCAGACCCTGTGATGTATACAGGACTGGGCACTGGAGGAACAGGAAGAATTGCCAAGTTTGAGTGTTGGACAAGGTCCCACGCTGGCTGGCAGCTTCAGGGCATGGGAGGTCATTGCCCAGAGGAGGGGAGGGAGAAGCTTGGTGGGGTGGTACCAAGACAAACTCCCAGCTCTGCTCTTCAGGCCATCCAGCCCCTCTGGACTGTGCCCTGCTCACTCAAACAAGCTGGAAGTGTCGGGCAAGC
Source organism: Phainopepla nitens (assembly GCA_013400175.1). Classification (NCBI taxonomy): domain Eukaryota; kingdom Metazoa; phylum Chordata; class Aves; order Passeriformes; family Bombycillidae; genus Phainopepla; species Phainopepla nitens. The sequence goes on along the minus strand of VXBQ01011374.1, from coordinate 38,876 downwards.
TCAGTCCAGCCAGGAGCAAATGAGGGGTTCAGAGGAGTGGGGAGCCGACTGAAGACCTTCCAACCCATCCCAAACCAGCTTTCCTGGAGCCAACCTGCAGGCTGACCAGGTGAGTACTGGCTGTCTAAAAAGTGCTGAATGCTGTGACCTTTCCATCATTCCTTCTCTGCTTTATCATCTTCAGGCAGTGCTTGAGTCTTGCAATTCCCACTTTCAGCAGTGAATCCTGCCTCCCCTCCTGCTGACTGACTGTGGATATGCTGGCATCCAGGATGGAGAGAGTAGAAAGTGAGACCCTGATGGATGAGGTGGAGGAGATGAGTGGAAGAGGTGAGTTTTCAGAAGGGAAGAGGAGGGGGAACTATCCTCTCTTGAGGAGGAAAGGCATCCTGTTTCTGAGGTGGGACAGCTACTGAAGGTTAAAGCACTAGGGCTTGTCCCAAGACTAGGCTTTTCATGGGCTGGGACTTGGTCGCTGCAACACTCCCGAGTGAACTCCTGGTGCTTCTCTGTAGACCCAGCTCCAGCACCAAAGGCTCCTGAGCTGACATCCTTGGCCCCCTCCACTGCTCACAGAAAGAGACATGAATTTGGGGCCATGGGTTATGGGTCTTGGGGTAACATCTACCATGGTCGGCACTGGTTTGTGCCCTGACCTGCCTGTTCTCCTCTCGCAGCACCAGAGATACCCAGGTTCAGGTTCAGGTGGCTGCAGTGCAGGTGTGCACCCACCCACTGAGGTGCCTCCTCCTCCAGGAAACTGAGGTCCCTTTGGCCAGGATGTGTGCAGGCCCGTGGGGCAGGGACAGGACTGGGGCAGCAGGGAGCCAGGGACAGTCCAGCTAGGGGGGGTTTGCCTCTGCAGGGAAAAGGAACTCACCCTGTCCCTTCTCTTGCTGGGGCAGATGCAGCCCCGGCGCTGCCTGTTCTGAGCAGCTTCTCCTCCTCTGTCCCCAGCCGACGTGACTCTGGACCCAGACACCGCCAACCCCTTCCTCATTCTGGCCAGTGACCAGCGAGGGGTGGGACGGGGGGACGAGTGGACTTTGCTGCCCAACAACCCCGAGCGGTTTGACACAGAGCCATGTGTGCTGGGCAGCCAGGGCTTTGCTGCGGGGAGACACTGCTGGGAGGTGGAGGTGGCCAAGGCAGGGGACTGGTGGGCCATTGGAGTGGCCCAGGAGTCTGTCAGGAGGAAGGGGGTCCTCAATTTTACGCCCCAGGAGGGGATCTGGGCCGTGGGGCAGTGGTTTGGACAGTACCATGCTTTCAGTGATCCTGACTGGACCCCCCTGCACCTTACCTGCCTCCCCAGGGCCATCCAGGTCTGCCTGGACTTCACAAACAAGCTGGTGACTTTTGCTGATGCTGAGAGTGAAGCTCCAATCTTTGCTTTCTGCCTGGCCTCGTGTGCTGGGGAGAGGCTGCGCCCGTGGCTCTGGGTGGGGATGGACTCGTGGCTCAAGTTGTGCCCCTGACAAGGAAAGGGAAGGAAAATGTGGAGGCAGGAGAGAGACTGGAAAGGTGACCGCCATCACCTTGGGTCTTGGTGCTGGGAGGGTCCTGCATCCTGCTGGCTTCTCCTCATGTGGATCCTCTGGCCACCAAGGGGAGGACTGGCAGGTCATGGAGGTGGACACCACAACAGAGCCTTCTTCATCCCCCCCACCCCTTGGCTGGGACTGCAGGGACAACGGGGAGCACAGAGACTTAGTGCAGGGAGGAGCTTGGTGCCCAGTGGTCTGATGGCAGGGACCACCATTGAGTGCCAGGGCACTGAAGAGCTGCTCTGTATGAGGCCATGGAAAATATAGCAGGGTTCAGCTCCTCCAAGGGTGGTGGAGTAGTGTCTCTGGCTTTTTTCAAGTAAGTTAAAAAAACCCAAACATAGCTGGATACTCATGATAACACTTATCTTCCCCACACATCCAGAGCCTCTCATTGCCTGACATGCACCAAGCACATTTCTTGCAGCAGAGCATTGGTAGAAGTGCAGGGGAAGCATCAGGGGCAGCCCAGGAAGAAAAGCACAGTGCTGAGCTGTGTCTGAAAGCCACAGGAGAGGCAATTCCCAATCTCTGATCTTGCCCCATCAAGGTCCCACTTGACAGGATCCTGCTAAACCTCGTCCTTAGGAGAGGAGCAGGTGGATGTAGGTGAAAGGGGGACATTGCCTGGGTCCAGCCTATATTTCATCTCCAAACACTTCTCTGGTTGGACCTTCTTTAGTGCTGCCTCAGTTGTCACTGTTGTGGTGGCATCTGGGCATGGGCAACAGTATTGGTCTCCCTGCTCTACTCCAGGAGCTGCAAAGAGTTGCAGTACTGGGTCAAGCCCAGGTATCTGCCCCTAGAGCTCTGCCCTAAGCCTCTTCCACTGCAGTAGCACCAAGACTGGGGAACCCCTCCCAGTGAGGCACTTCCTACTCTCCACGGGCAGGAGCCTCTGAGACTGTCCTGGTTTTGCTTGGGATAGAGTTAACTTTCCTCTCAGTAGCTGGAACAGTGCTGGGTTTGGGATTTAGGAGAGAATAATACTGATAACAACAACCAAACCATCAGTTGTGTGGTGTTTATCCAAGCCAAGGACTTTTCAGTGTCTCATGCTCAGTCAGCGAGGAGCTGCACAAGAAGCTGGCAGGGGGAGCACAGCCAGGACAGCTGACCCAAACTGGCCAGAGGGATATTCCACACCACAGAATGTCCTGCCCAGTGTGTCAACTGGGGGACCTGCCTGGGAGGGGCCAATCACTACTGGGGGACAGGCTGGGCACAGATCAGTGGGTGGTGAGCAACTGTACTGGGCATCACTTGCTCAACTTGGCGTTTATTTTTTTTTTAATAAAATTTTTTCTTCCATTAGTATTATTACATATTACTTTGTCTCAATTATTAAACTGTTTTTACCTCAAACCAAAAGTTTTTTTTCCCCCATACCCCTTGGAGGGTGGTGTGTGACTGAGTGCCTGTGTGGTGTTTAGTTGTCAGCCGGGGTTACACCATGACAGAGGTTCACAGCAGAAGGTTGGTGCATGGAGATAACAGATTCTTAGTTCTGTATTTTTGTCCTTTGTCATGCAAAACACCCCAGAAGAGTTGTGCTGTGCATTTAGGGACATCTACCACAATCAAGAAGAAGAAAGTACTTTCTGAAAGCCAGCTCAGTCCATCAGACTGGAGAAAAGTTGGGTTTTTCAACAGATTGGTATCTGGGAACCTCTTCACTGGAATTTTGTGGTTTTGGAGGAGGTAAATTTTGTGCTTTGGTTTCATTTTTGATGTGCCCCCCAAAAATTAAATTTTAAAAAACCATCTCTCTGGGAGCTGAGTTGCACAATTGCAGCATTTGTGTGAGAAATACACAATTTCACGTAGAATTGCACCACAAGGACTCAGGGGAATTTAAATTCACCTCTCATGTGCTAGAGGTCTCTGCATGCCAGAGCCACAACAGGTAGGAAGGCTTAAGGAACACCAGGTCCTTGAGCAAGGCTGGACCCACATGTGTTCTGAGTGGTTTTGGGGAGACAGCTGGGGCTGGGAGGTTTGTCCCACACCCAGCATGGACACAGACAGCACGTCACAGCAGTGACCTGCTGCCTCCTCAACCAGTGCCTGGACACAGAGGCCACAGGGCAAATCCCAAAGCCCTTGATCCACTGCAGGGTGGGGTAGGGTCCTCCTGCTCCCACGGAAAAAGGCTGCAGCAGTGGGCAGTGGAGGCACCTCAATGAACACGCTCTTCTCAGCACTGGACTGTCAGACATGCTCCAAACAAAGCCTGCCTGGATTTGGCACAGCAGCCAAGCAGCTGTGACTGAATGCCCTTCCCATGAAACTGTGTTTCCTTTTCCCCAGTGAGCCCTTTCTCTGGGACTTCTCTTCTTTTTATGCTGTTCTCCCTGTTGCAGATGGCAATTTTTCTTCCCCCCACCCTGTCAGACTGCTGTGTGGCATCACAGTTTTATTTTAAAGGACTGGCTGAGCCAATCATGGCACTCTGTTTTTTTAAATCTTTCTTTTAATATAAACAAGCCCAGAAAACCCTCGATTTGACAGCTTGGCCAGGAAACTGACCCAAGGGCTCACCCAAGGCTAAAGCCTTATCCAGGACCTCAGAAATGCATCCAACACTGGTGTTGCAGTGCTTTGAGTGGGACTTTAAACGGGCAGTTTCACAATTTCCAAACCCCCGCTGCAAGTGTGGTGTGACCAGATTTGCAACACAGATCCAGGGCCAGGGACCAAGGCTGCAGGAGATGATGGGCCTCCTCACTGCCCCACAGAACAGGGAATGATGGCTGCCCAAGTCTCTGCCCTGAGGTTCCATGCCCTGGATGGCTGTCAGAGCCAGCTGGTAGCGAGCACTCAGAGCAAGGCTCCTGCCCTGCAGCTAGCTGCCAGCAGCTCTTGCACACTTGGGCACAGCTCTGACACAGCTCAGACACAGCCTGGACACAGGGTGAACACAGTTAGACACAACTGAGACACAGCTCTGACCCGCTTGGACACACTTGAACTCATCTGACACAGTCAGATACACCTCAGACACAGCTGGACACAGCCCACCATGACCCCACCAGGGCTCAGTGTGGGCTTGCAGACATGTCCAGCATCTCCCACAGCCCTGCAGCAAGGAGCTGGGCTGGAGGGCCGTGGGCAGGCCTGGATCAGGCAACTCACAGGGGCAGCATCAGGAGCCTCTGTGGAGTGGCATCATGGCAGCACCAGGATTGCTCCATGCAGCCCCTTACACACCCCTGGCCCAACCAGGGGCCAAAGGACTCCTGACTTGGCCCAAACATCATTGCCTTGCTTGGCCCACACCAGGCAGGCTTCTGTATACTGATAGAGAAACGACCCAGAAATGACAAAAGCCCTGGGTTTTTTCCAACTTTGAAACCTTCTGCTGGGGCCCTGGGGGCTGGCCAGGGCAGCTGCCCCAGACAGGTGGTACCAGGGTGCTCTCAGGGAGGCAGCCTGGGCTCTGCAGCCCTGGCCCCCTCCAATAACAACACAACAGCCCAAAATTTGTCTCACTTTTATTTACATCATTGCACAGCCCGTTTCCCCAGAACACACTGGAACGTGGTGGGTCAGACGCCGAGTACCCACATCCACATGCTGATCTCCTCTGGGAAGGAGGACAAGACTCAGAGAGTCCCTATTGGGTCTTGCAGGGGCACATGCAACAACTCCAATTATTGGCAATGACAATAAAGCCAAGGATGCTGACTGCAGCCGTGGCCACGCAGCAGCACAGGGCCAGGTCCCCGCTGCCCCAGTCAGGGGATTCTGGCTTTCACAGTTGCATATTTGGATTGACAGTGGGTTTCTTAACTGGAACACTGGCTCCATTAAGTCCTTATGCTGGGGACATGCTGTGGGAGGGAGCATCCTTCATCACCTGCCAGAACTCCGTGCATTGTGGGGCCAAGCTCCTGGGAGGCAGCCAGGGCTGAGAAGGTTTACCCCCCTCCCCCCCCCATTTTTCTTCACTGGTGATGTCCTGGTGACAAGGGGGTTTTGTTGGAAGGGGCTGAAGGCTGAAGGAAGGGGCACCCAGGACAAGGCACAGAGCAGTGGTGCAGAGCCTGCTGCCATGGAAGGAATGTGCAGAGTGGGGAGCACCTGCATGGGAATGGGATGGGACTGGAGCAGGGACTGTGACTGGAGCTGGGTTGCAGCAGCCTCTCCACCAGTAGTACCAGGAGCAGAGTAATCCCTGCATGTGTGCATGACTGAGAAAAGGGCAGACACCCACAGGTACGTGGAGGAAGGGAAGCAACAGTCGGGGGCTGGCCGAGAGAGGCAAGCAGAGATGTGCAGCCTAGCTGTAGCAGAGGACATTCACCCCTCGGTCACACCAGCCCCTCCTGCTTGGAAGAGAGACCAGTTCAGAGCAGCTCTGAGGGCACAGAGAGGCTGCTGCAAGATGTACTGGGGTACCCCCAAGCTGCACCAGAACCCTGGGAGAGAAGATAGAAGAGAGCAGACAGAGACCAGGGCCCAGGGCTGGAGCAGTCCTCTTGGGCAAGATGGCACACTGGTCCCTGTTGCTCAGGCCACCAGCAACTTCCAGCTCAGGGTGAGGAACACATAGGAAACACATCCTGCTTTGCAGCTAGAGAGGAGGAGGAGGAGGAAGTGCACATGGTGCTTTGAATTCAGGAAATTACAGATCTCCATCTCACAGAGCATTGCACTGACTCACTTGCTTTCAGCAAAGGGGCAGAGGGTCACCGTGCATGACCACCATCACCCACTGCAAGGATACAGGCCCCTCAGAGCCTGTCTCCTGCCTGCTTCCTAACCCTCACCACCATGAAGCCAGAGCCCAGGCTCCAGCAAAGCAGCTGCACACACCTCTGGAGCACCTGGCAGGGCAGTGTCACTGCCAGTGTCCTCACAGCCTGTGCCATTCAGGAGGCTCAGGAAAGCTCAGCACCAGGCATGGGCACTGTCTGGCAGGGTGAGGAGGTGGCAGAGGCAAGGACCAAAGCCAAATCAGGGGGACTCTTGGCAGAGGGGGCACTCTGAGACAGAGGGCTTCGAGGGCTGCAGGTGGTGGAAATGCAGGTGAAAGGAGGAGGAGGAGGAGGAGGAGGACTGGCCCCACAGGACAAAAGACCCAGAGCCTGTTCTCTGGGAACCAGCAAACTGGGAGGGTTTCACCAGAGGACACAACAGGCAGGCAGTGCTACCAGGGATGAACTCAATCCCAGCAGCTTCTCTGGAATGTGCAAATAAAGCGCAGAGACAGTCAAGAGCACCTGCGTCCTGCCAGCGCCGCAGGGCATGGCCTGTCCCCTAAGGTACGAGGGAAACTGGTGCTACGGGAGCTCCGGCCTCAAGGTGGCGAAAGGACATCAAACAGAGACCCCAACTCCCACCTCCTTGGGTCAGGAAAGCTCCTTTCTCAATCTTTTCAAAGCAAAAGGTAATGGTGGGTTTAGCTAGTACGGAGCCATCTGTTCCCACCCTCGGATCCTCCATCTACCTTTGCCAAACAGACCAAGTGCTGGGAATGAGCCAGGATCTCAAGGAAAGCGTTTTGTGAGATCATGTCTGCGCTGGAAAAGATTCTCTCATTCTGAAACTGATTTTGAAATTCTCAAAATTACAGTACTCTACAATACAAAATGTCTCAATTTGATATTACGTCATTTTACTCCTTCTGGGATTATAATAATTATTAAAAACACTCAACTTTCTAGAAAGGACAGAACACCACAAAAGAGACCAAAGAGTAATGGGAAGGCTGCTGCAGTATATCAAAACCAATATAGTGCAAAGGAGAAGGGAACTTTCAAGAATGGTTGATGAAGTGTTCATCGTATGCTCATTTGGAGAAAAGGCATTGATTTAACCTCTGAATGAGATCAGGTTGCCAGCTTCTATCCTGAAGCTTAAAACATCAACACAAAAGGATTGAAACACAATATGCATGGCCATTAAAAAATAATATTATATATAGATATATATATATAGAGGGGGAGATGTTTTCCACGTATGGTATTTCGTTATAGGAAAGTGTCCCTGCAGACAGGCATTTTCTGCCATCTGGCTCTTTTGGGCCATATCACACACAGATGTTGTTTATGTGTCTCTTTGCCAAGGTCCAAAGCACATGCTGAGTCCAGAATCCCTTTGGGTGGGAGGATTGTTTTGCAGTGCCCCCACAGCTGCCACATTCCCTGGGCGTGTGGGGACGCTTGCCCTTCCACCCTGGCCGGCCGTGGGATGGCTCAGACGGTGGTCTCATCTGCGGTCTTCTTCATGAGCTTGGCGGAGAGGAGGGCGTGGGGCAGGGGGTGAGGGCTCCGCGAGGCAGGGATCATCAGGCGGACCTTCTGGTTGGTCCTTCGCCACTCCGAGTACAGCTGGCAGTGGTAGCGGAACGAGACCTAGCGGGCGAGAACGCAGCCCTGCGTCACCAACCCCGCCGCTCCCGCCGGAGCACACACAGGGACAGCCCGGCACCAGCACCTCCCTGCCTCTGGGGACACCTTATCCTGAGGCAAGGGAGACAGCACTGCCCCCCACATGGTGTGGGGCACTCCATGTCCTCAGTCTCTGACAAACAATCAATCCCTCCCTGGTGACACCAGCCTGAGTGGGGCATAGCCAAAGGGGCCTTCTGGGCAGCACCAAAAGAGTGGAATTGGGTTTGCTCAGCTGGGTTTGGGTCTGGGCTGGTGAAATGTGGTGGGGATGAGCTACAACTCGCCCCTTCATCCAGCCCCCGTCTGCAGCTAGCACCCTGCATGAGCAAAACAAGGGTCTCAATCCAACCAGCCTCCTCCCATCTCACAGATCCCAGAGGACCTTCTTCGTCGTGCTCAGAAACCTTCCCTCCTTTGTCTGCAACAACAGGACACCTGCTGGACTCATTTCTTCCTGACAACAACGTGGTCTGGGAGACTTGTTCTGAGACCGGGAGGGAGACAGGGGAGGATGCAAAGGTTGGAGGGAGCCAGAGCAGCCCAGCAGAGGCAGGAGCTGGCCCTGCAGTTTCAGAGCAGCCCTGCAAGGGGAGCTTCGAGCTCGTCTTAAATACCGAATCCAGTGAGCCACTTATCTAAACCAGGCTTTCTTACAGCAAGCATGTAGCTGGCAACTAGCACGTACCAGGAAGTGCATCTGACACAGAAAACTCAGTAAAACTATTACTTCTGGATGGATCTATGACACATCTTATGAGAAGTGAAGCTGTGGCACTGAGGTAATTGAGGTTTTTGATCTGTGCACACCCCTCCTTCCTGTTGCAGAGGGACTGTGGCAGTAAGACTCTTTGCTGACAGACTCATCTCCCAGTTTTTAGAGAATGGGGAGCTAATGGTAGAAACCTCAAGGAAGGCTTCTGGTCCTCACGAAGGAGCTGCAGCCTTGGCTACAGCCTCTCTCACAACCCTCACACTGGTTACAGCCATGAACCTCCTCCCTCATATCGGCTCCTCGTACTGCACAGCCCAGGGTTGAATGAGCTGAATATGGATATAGTGGCTTCACCTAATGTCCTCCTCTGCTCGAGGAAAAGTGAACCACAGCAGAATTAGAGCCATTTTAATCAAGACTTGTTACTGCACACACATTTTTCCATTTCCTCCAGGTTTCCAGCTCCTCTCCACCAGTCCTGAGATAGAGAAGATGGAAACACTTCCTCTTAAAATTATCTAGTTTTAGCTTGGCTTCCTATGGAAACAAGTTTCATGCAGGAACATGCAGCATGGAAACTTTTCTCCATGGCCCCCATGCAAGGAGTGGCTCCAGCTTTGCCCACAGGCACTCTCACCCCACGAGCAGGGGCTAATGCAGCACCAGCTCATCCTGCCCTGGCTCCCAGGTCTGTGGGGAGAGCTGTAAGGAGTGTCCAGCCCCAGGGGAAGGGGGTACTCTGAGAAACTGGAACACGAGACAACAAGGAAATGTACTGGGGAATTTCTGTTGCCCACAGGACTGCCAGCTTTTTGGAGTCCCACTATTTCTCTTGCATCAAGTGCACTTCTTCCCTTCCCAAAATGGTGTTTCCCTGCAAACAGTTGGAAAAGGGAATTGACAGGTCATGAGCACACACAGGGCTTGGAATAGGAGAGTCAAAAATCAAGATCCAAACCCAGAAGTCCACCCAGCAACACAAGACAAAAGAAGTGAATGGGAAACAGAGGGAAGTCCCTGGTCTGGCAGCCCCTGGAGACAGTAACCCCGGGGCCCTGGGGAAGGGCTGGGCAGTCCCTGAACCTCTGCTTGTGCCACACCCAAACCCACCTTCATTGTCCTGCTCTTCTCAGCTCCCTGCGAGCTACAAGCTCCTCACCCCCTAATACAGCACATCCAGAGATGCCAAACAAGGCATCTACAGGAAGAGACACCCCGACTGGCTCAAGTGCAGGTTCCCTGCAATCCCCAGTGCCCCCCACACAGCAGTGGGCCAGGGCAGGCTGGCTAGCAAGCCTTGACTAGGGGCCGACCACACAATCCAGTATCAGAGAAGCCACAGGCTTCCCCACGGCCAGAGAGTTCCTTACTTCCACACCTTAAAAATACTGCGTAGGAGTTTGTTTAGTTGTGGCCAGACACCTCCAAGGCCAGCCTGCACTCCAGCTGGGCACATCCAGTCTACGCTGAGCAGCAAAAGCACAGAGGGACATGCTGGTAAATTATTTAGGAGTCAAATGTGTTCCATATTTTACTTTTCTCCTGCACTGCCCAGGTACGAAGCTTGTGTTTCTTCTTGAACTACAGATGGGCCACTGCCTGACACAGCCCCAAGCCCTTCCCACCCAGTCTCAACACCAGCTCCAGCCCCATCCCAGCTCTGGCACATCTGTGCTGATACCTGACACTTAGGGAACACTGTGACAGTCTGGAAAGCAGATGACAGGAAGTAGTTTTCCGTTCTCAGCAACAACCTTAGCAGCTTGCACATGAGGGTAACTAAATGGACATTCAAGTGGAAGAGCCCAAGGTGTTCTCACACAGGGAGGCAAAAATAGCAGGTGGCACTGACGAGATGCGAGCCAGCGCTTCCAGCTCCTGTTTTGAGCAGGAGCAGGGCCCTGGCAGCTGGCACTTACCAGTGTCCAAAGGACGTAGATCGTGAAAAGTGCTATAGTGAGTGCTATGAGTCCGATGGCCTCCAGGCGGCTGTTGAATTGCAAGTGGTCCTGGGCCCCGCGCAGACACAGCCAGCCCGAGATGGCCGCCAGCGGAGTGATGAACAGGAAACACACCATGTCACAGAACAGGGTCCTCTTCTCATTGCGGGGCCCGGGGTCCTTCAGCCACTGTGGGAAGGACGGGAGAACGGGATCAGTCTGTGACAGCGCGCACGGCAGCGGGCGGAGCTGGGGAGCTCTCGCCTGCACTGTGCAGTCTGGGCGGACCTGCTTGACTCACATCAACCTTCTCCAAAATGGGACCAGAGACTGTCAAGTCTAGGCTTAACAACTAACAAGAGAAATGGAAGAAACAGCTCAAGTATGTGTACAGGGGAAGGCAGTCGTGAATACAGAAGCTCCTGGGTTCTCTCTGGAGCAGTGAGGAGCAGGACTGCAGGACGTCAGTTCAGTAAAGCCTGGCTTAATACGGACCTGACAGGTCTGGGACTGAGCTTCAACAGAAACAGACCCAGGACTAACTGGTGAAGGGACTGTGGGAAACAGAGACACTGGGGTCTGCATCAAGGCCAAGTTATAAGAGCATCTGTCCCAAATCTAGCCCTTGGGTTCCTTCGGGAGAATCACAGCATTTTGGAGTTTCACGAGCAACAACTGGAGGCAAATTGATTGCCAATCTCAACTGGAGATTGACTGGCAATCTCCAAATACTTCTTTCTTTTGGGAGTCCCGAGTTGCTTCCAGTGTGGGTTCATTTTAGACAGTTAACTTCAGCAACAGCAATTGTTCTATTTTCCTGGGATTATGCTATTTTCAGCCTTTCCTTTCCTTTTTTAGAATAGCAAGAAGCTGTGGTTCCTACAGATACCAAATTGTTATAGCACATCTTTACTGGGATCTCTGTGTGCTGGCCTGCAGATTCTTCCTTTTTCTCCTTACAAAGATGACTGCCTCATTCAGGATTTTTTAAATGTTATTTTTAAATAAAACTTGGAGAATATTATTGAAAAGGCACAGGTAGAGCCAAGAAGAGACTATCAGAGTCTGGGCTGTCAGGCCAATCCTACCGGCCAGGCTTGGAGTACGGTACCTGCTTTGGAATAGACAGCTTGGGAAGGGATCCATCCGGGAACTCCGCACACAAAGCTCCATTCCTACTCAGAAACCACCATTTCAGGAGCAATATGGAAGTGGTGGTGGCAGGTATGCAAGAAATTAGTGAGACCTTAGCACAGGTAACCTGAGGACATGGCTGGCCAGAGGCATGCAGAGAGAGCAGGCCCAGAGGGAAGCAGGGCAGGAGGCACAGAGGTGAGTGCAGATTTAACTGCAGCAGGGATGTTCAGTGAGACAGAGCAGAAGGGCAAGAATGGGACTAGAAGCACAGACAACTTCTGTGGAAAAGAGAAGGGGGGGCTGGCAAACCTGGGCATGGAATAGGGGGATACCTGGGCTGGTTAGAGCCACAGGAACAGCAGGTTCTGCCGCACCTGGGATGGGACACTGAGCTGGCCATGAGTGGAGGAGAGGATGCAGCAGTGACAAGTATGAGCCTGGCCAGGAATCTCAGCTGGGAGGATTTCTAACCACGATATTTTAGAGATGTAACCTGAATCATCTGAACACTTCAGTGGTAACAGTCAAGGAACTTTCATTGATTCTAAAGCCATTTGGAGCATGACTTGATGGGCAGACAGCCAGAAGAAAACCTCAAGCAATCACAGTATCACTAACATTGGAAAAGACTTCCAAGATCATCAAGCCCAAGCATCCACCCAGAATCCCCTCCAAACTACGTCCTCAAGTCATTCACACATTTTTTGAACACTTCAAGGGATGGTGGCTCCACGACTGTCCTGGCAGCCTGTTCCAATGCTTGACAACCCTTTCCATGAAGAAATTTTCCTAATATCCAACCTAAATGTCTCCTGGTACATCTTGAGGCCGTTTCCTCTCAGCCTGTCCCTCTTCTCTGGGAGCAGAGCCCGACCCCCACCTGGTTGCATCTTCCTGTCAGGGAGTTGTGGAGAGCCTCAAGGTCCCCTCTGAGCTTCTTTTTCTTCAGGCTGAGCCCCCCCAGCTGCTCCTGACTCTTCCCCAGCTCTGCTGCCCTTCTCTGGACACACTCCAGTGCCTCAGTGTCTTTCCTGGACTAAGGAGCCATCCCAGGATTTGAGGTGGGGCCTCACCAGTGCCCAGCACAGGGAGATGGTCACAGCCCTGGTCCTGCTGGCCACACTACACTTGGTACAGGTCATTGGCCTTCCTGGCCATCTGGCTCATACTCAGCCAATGTGGAACCAGCACTACCAGGTCCTTCTCCACTGGGCAGCTTTCAGAGCAGGCAGAACTGTCCTTTGGACAGGAGCTGGGAGGCAGACCAGCAGGTCCCCCCTTGCATGGAGGAACCAGTGTGATGAACTGCATGGGGACAATAAAGACCACACATGCAGTCTGAGCAGTCCTGGGAGGAAGTGAGGGTGGACAGCAACTCCTTGGCACAGGAAAGCTGCTCCTATACACAGTACCTCCTGGGCAGCCCCAGCACTCAAAGCCAGCCAAGCTCTCCCCAGTCCAACCAGGACAGGGCTGCCTGGTGACACAGCACTCAGGTGAGTGCCAAATCACCCATCTGGACCGAGTTCCCTCTAGGAGCAAGCCCAGAGCACCCCATTCCCTGCAACAGGATGTGCTGGGGCACTTTTGACCCTTGTACAGCAAGAAGCTCAGGCAGATAGGTATTTTAGTGCATCCTTATTCTATTTATATTCCTTATGACTTTTGAAACTCCTTCCTTCTCCTCAGGATGGGAGACAAACATATAAAGGCAGGAAGTAAATTAATTTCCTTTTGAAGTAGTTGATTTACTTTGCCAATATGCACTGACACAGTAACAAAATGGAACACAAGAAGCCATTCTAAGGGTGCAGCATTTCTGGCACAGCAACACATACGGGACTTTAAATAAACTTTGCAAACAATCCATAAAGTGGTCAGGCAAATTAAACAATTTTTGCAGGGAAAACTATCAAGTAAGCATGGGAAAGCAACAAAAGCACAACTTGGGTCTTCTTCCAGCAGCTTCCACACTGCAATCATGTCTGAGACTAAAAGGAAAGAGGCAGAGGTGGCTGCTTGCTGCCATTTGGGCTATGAGCTGAGTCCTAGATGCTGCTTGAAACAACTTCTCTCTGCTTGTGTGACAGAATTCTGGATAGGACCATACTTCTTTGTCCTCCAGCATGATCCTGAGGCTTTTCCAGATACAGATCAGCAGGGTTGTGGAAGGGAGCTCATTTCTTAGAGCCACAGCAGGGCTATGGAATGATGAGAAGCTGACCTTTGGGTGCTGCAGTGCCCATGAAGCTCAGGTGAGCCCAGGTGTTGGGAGGCAGGAGGGGAGGAGGCAGTAAAAGGCACCAGGACATCATCAGCTCCTCTGGAAGCCAAGAGCAGAACTCAAAGCATATCAGAGCAATCTCTCAGCCTGTCCATCCCAGCACCTGCTGCTCCATGTATCTCAAGGCTGGGCTGCATTTTGCCCCTCAGGACCAAGGGAAGTGGACAGAAGAGGGACTCTCCCAGCAGCACTCAGTGCCTTGCATTCTGTCTGGGGGTTTATAAATGGGTGTTTTAAAAATTAGTTTTCATTGATTCTTATAGCTGACTTGCCTTGTATGGCTAAATGTCCATGGCCATGAGCTGTCAGCCTGTCTCATAAACACATGCCATGCAGCACTCAGTGCAGCACAGTACCAGCCCTGGAGGGACCAGCACATGCTCACATCTCTCCCTGCCTTCCACCTGGACCACTTGCTCTGGTGGGCATGAGTCAGGACCAGTGTGACCTGCTAGCATCACCAGCTGACCCTCCCAGAGCTCCCCATGTGCTTCACAGCTACAGCACGATGGCAAGCCACAGCACCACACAAGTATTTCGCTGCTTTACAAAACATCCCTCATGCTTTCTGCCCACCAGTTACCCTGTAGCTTCTTAGGTGCCTGTTGATTTTCCTCCCACTGCTGACCTGGTGCCTGGCCGTAAAAGTCAGAAAAAAAATCACATGAACTTCATTGCAGCAGCACTATTAGCCCTGTCCCTGTCCTGAGAAACATGTTGAATCAAAAAATACAGCTTCAGATGAGGGACTCTCACATCCCTTCTCTGGGCTTGCACCAAAACCTTTTTGCAGGCCATCCAGCTCCATGGGCAGCCCTAGCAGAATGGTCCTATGTCCTTCACCCAGGTGGGAAGGGGTTCTGACAGAGTACCTAGAACTCAGGAAGCCAAGACCCAGAAATGCCCCTAGCCCTGCAAGCAGAGCAGTTAAATGCTGCAGCACAAAGCTGCCCCTCCTCATCCTCCTTTCCCCAGCTACCTGCCACCAATGCTCCACAAACCACATCTCTCCTTGTACAGGCATGAAAGTCTTCCCTACAGCCTCAGCTGCTCGGAAGCACAGGCCTCTGGACTGACCCAAGAGATTCAGGAACACTAAAAATGGTGGACAGGAGAGGAACAGACCCAAGCAGTGCTGCAGGTCACTGGGACACTTTCCTCCAGAGCAGCATGTGTTTCCATGGTTGGTGGCACCATGGCAAATGCCACACCATGACAATATGGGATCACAGCACTGCCAGCAGCTGCACCTCAGAGAAAGCTCACTGTTCTTCTGATCAGCACAGCACAGACAGGGCTGGACAAAGTGCTGAAGATGGACAGGTAAGGAAGACTAGTGCTGGTGAGTACTGTAAGTGCAGGGGTGAAGTATTTCCCATTTTGGCCCCAAAGAGGCCATTGCTTTATGCAGAGCAGTGTCTGGGACTGCACAGAGGAGTGCTAAGAGGATCTCATGTTGGACCTGTGACCACCACCTCCAGACAGCAAACTCAAGTAAAGAGAGAAAGGAAAAGATAAGAGGAGTAGGAACTCAGCAGGGAATCCAAGAAGGATTTGTTTTTCACTAGATCCAGGAGTCTAAAATAGATGTGCATTGATCGAGGAGAGAGGTGGGCTGGGGAAGGGTAGAGGAACACAGATCAGACAATGGTGCAGTGAGCTCAGCAGAAGAGCTTGAGGAAAGCAAAGGGAAAAGTCTGTCTGCAAGGAAGGTAAGGCTGGAGGAAGGGTGGGGGAAAGCTTGTATCACAGCTCAGTTCTCTGAACTGGAGGGGCAGGCAGCGAGCTCTGTGCCAGGGCACTGTGCCCAGAGGCAAAACTTCTTTCCCTGATAACATAAGCAGAAGTAACATCACAATTCCAGCCTGCCAACCTCCCTTTGCGTGTTCCAGAGACATCTTCACAACACTGCCCACAGCCACAGAGGTGCAGGAGATGCAGGAGATGAGGCAGGACTGCATGTGACAGACCCCTGGGAGGTGTTCCCTACTCCAGCGTGACCCACACATTCAAGCAACTCCTCAGAGACTTTCAAGCACGTTTTGTTGCGTGTGACATTGTGTTTGAAAGTTGTACTTTCAAAAGACAAAAAAATAATCCACTGACCTACATAAAATATCCAGTTTAAGTAAACCAAAAGAGTAACAATCACTGAAAAGTAATAATCTTTAAACAAAATTGGACCATAAATTCAAAGAAAAACAGTAGGAGCAAAAAAACTGTCAGGCTACTATACAGCACCCTTGGAAGGAGGAGCTTAAAGGAGCACACCAGAATCACTAAAGCAGCCCATTTATAAATAAAGCTGTTAAAACACACATTGCTGGAAAACACCAGCACTGAAGACATGGAAGCAGAATTTTCTCCTTGACGAGATTTGCTTGCAAGGACAGAAACAGGGAAACAAAAGGTGTGGCTGGACTGCTCCAACAGTGACTGATTCACCAGAGAGATCTTTTTTGGAATTAGTGAGATGTCTTAAATGAGTTTTACCTTAGCAAAGGTATTAAATGCTTGCAGAAACATTATGATCGAATCCTGCATTATACTTGTTAGCTTTCACCATGAGGGTATGTTGACTTTCAATCTCCCAGTAATTTTAGCAAAGCCAGAGCCTTTGGTCTCTGCACCAGTAGTTTCTGTTCTCTCTCAGAGCAGAGACCTGAAACCTCCTGGCTCCTCTCCGTGGTATTTACATGATGTGTGAACAGAAGCACACCCTTCCTCTGGAGTATGGAGTGATCTTTGCTGGCACTAAACAGCTGCCTGACCTGCAACCCCGGGACATTTCCACAGAGACCTGGACTGGCAGTACAGGCCTGACCCCGCCGCTCCCGTGCCAGGGCTGCACCTCGGAAACCAAAGCTGGCTCACAGCAGGGGCAGATGGCCCCAAACAGGAGACTGAGCTGCCGAGGAGGTGTTTCTCTTCAGTGCATTCAGTCCACTCAGAGGGGACAAAATTAACAATAGCTTGAACCTAAAACACTTTACAAGCAGTTAATGAACTGAAGAGAGAAATGAGAGGGTGAATGCCACAGCAAAACACACAAAACAGGCGGCCAGGGAAAGGCAATACTTTTGCTGGTAACTTGAGAAAGTAAAACTAGGCAGGAGTGGGCTCAGGTACACCAATACAGACCAACCCACACACCCACCTCCCTCTGTGGGCAGCTGGCTGCAGCCAGGGAGAAGGCCAGGAGCTGTGCAGAAGGGCTTGTGGCTCCAGAAGCACAGCCACACTGTCACCCTCGGTAATGCTTTCTGGAAACACACAACACATGGAGTCTCGAACGCCTCCATCCACGCAGCTCTGCATCAGAAGACCACCTTCTACGAGAAAATAGATTTGTGATGGATTTTGCCCCGACCAAAGAGAAGAGTTTATGTGGAAAGGAGAACATTCAGGACAGAGGCAGGGGAGGCAGCATTTTGACTCATACACAAGTTGCCTGTAACACCACTTATACTGGTTCTCCTACAGCCAGGAAGAGGCAGGCTCCTCCAGACAACTTGACACATCCTAACTTAGCCTTCTAAGGAGGCAGGAATTAATTGATCACAAGAGGTATTCCCTTCTCTTCATACACTATATAGGACTTGAAAGAACAAGGTCTGGCTGATGCACATTTAAGGCATGAAAGGTTAGGACAAATAAACTCCATCATGCCTAGAGAACTGTACGACCAGCTGTGGCTTGGGAGAAAGAGCTCTATAGGCTGCAGGAAACCTTCAGGTCCAAAGGTCTGTGCTCCTTCTACCATGCTCTGGACAGCAAAGGTACAGATACTCCCTGAAGAAGAATCCTGGGCAGTAACTGGGCATTTCCTGTGCATGATATTATCAGAACAAAGAGGAAAGTACTTCCTCCAGGAAAGCTGTGTCTGCTGCCACTTACACTTCCAACACTTCATCTAAACATAAAATGCCAAAATCTTCCAGGGAACACAGAAAGTATTTTGCCTTTTTTTGACTATACCAGCCATGCTGGCTAGAGTGTCCTGGAGTCAGATCACTTGTCTGTAAACATATGGAAGCCCATTTAATTAACAATCATATAGGAAAATCAAGTATTGGAAAACCATCCCTCTCCAAGGCTTGGCCATTTTGCTCTCTGCTGGGGACATGATCCTCACTCAAGAACCCTGGTCCACAACTGTTTTGTGCTGGAGACCACTTCAGAGCCAAGCAGAAGCCATTCTTTCCTCTCACAGCACAGGCAGCAGCGTCCTGCACCTCTGGCTACAAAACTCTCCCCCCAGGGCTTCAGGTCAATTCTCCATCTCCACCTGCAGGTGCTCAAAACATGCCCCCAGAAACATGCCCCCACTCAGCCCAATGATCTCACAGACTGACAGTTTTCAAAAACCTTTCATGTTTTTTTTAGCATTTGACCAGCTTCTTAATTAAAAATAGCTCAACTAGGCTGAACTGCAGGAGATTATTTCACCCACACCCATGGGCCAGCCTGTGGTTGCCAGAGCTGGCTCTGGGCTCAGACAAGTTCCCCACTCTGGGTTCAAAGATTAGGCACACTGGCAGTCAACACTGTTACTGTTTTTACGTTGAACAGATCACAACATAAATCAATGGGTGCTTAAAGAAAACAAAAATACAATTCAATTAACAAATTATCTTTAATTCCTACTGGACAAAGTTGACACCTTTCCTCTATAAAGGAGGCTGCAAAATTCAATTACTGTTTGTGAAGTGCTTGGATGTCACAGCAGTAAGTACCTGTGCTGGTTTGAGAAGCTCATGAGAAAATGAATACTTTGGTCTTGGTGAGCAGGGACACGGCAGGATTAACACAGTTAGCTAGTGAGCGTCTTGCATCCACGCACTGCTTCTGGAGACACAGCCTGTGACCATGAAGACCACACTGTAACACAGATAGACAAGAGGCCTGAAAGTAAAAACTAGGGCAATTTTGGTCATGGCATTTCCTGACTTCCACGAAATCAGGAAGTTTACACAGAAGCATTTCAACTCGGCCATGTAGCTTCCCCCCAGCACTCACTAAAATGTCTCCTGCAGCCCAAAATCAGCCTCAGGCCCTCTCCTTCTGAAGGATCTCAAAACCACATGGACAAAGGCAGTTGTTAATGAAGCTGATGGTCCCTTCCTGGAGATTAGCTGTGCTGACCAGTGACCGCCGCAGCCACTCTAACCAGCTTTAAGTTTTCTCAGGCTGGAAACAGGACATGGCAGAACCAACAGCAGGAGCTGCTTTCTCCTAAGAGGCCCAGCAGCAGCAGGTAGCATGTTACCAAATTCCCTTGTGGCCAGGTGACAGCAAAAGTGAGCAAGAATGCTTGGACAGCTTCTCACACATGGAACAGATCCTTCTGCCATGCAGCATGCTTCCACATCATCCCTAGTCCTAGTCTCCACCCATTTATCCTCTGCTCTTAATTTCTATTTTGATTTCACAGCTTTACTTGGTGAGCAGTGGATTTTTATCAGGGCTCCTCAACAGCACACTCACCACAAACATCACTTCCCCCAAAGTTTCAAAACACTCCCCACCCCTCCTTACAATCAAGAGGCAGAGAACTTCCCAGATAAGGCAGCTGGGGGAACTGTGACATCTTTAAATGACTAAGCAGCCTCTTTCCCCAGACCTCTTCTCAGAAACAGATTACAGCTTGGAGATGACACTTCCCAAAAGTATTTGGTGAAGAGCTGCAGCCTGGTGTGGGTATGGGGATGAGATTGCACCAGACTGCAGGCAGAGTATTATTGGAAAGTGCCAGCCAGCTGGTCAGGGGTTTATCAGCTCCTTCCAAAGGGCTCTGCACTAAGGGCAGAGCTTCTGCTACCAACGGGAGCTTCCCCAAGTGGTCAGTTGACCTCTAAGCCCCAGCAAACCTCACGGGATGAAGCATGCTCACTGTCATTGTCTCTGCCCAGCATAGATTGCAGTGGTGCAGGAGCTCAGAGTGGCTGTAATAGCTCCCAAAGAAAATGAGAGACTGAACTCCAGGTCGCTTTCCCCAGGCTCCAGGCAAGGATCAGAGGGTTTATAGCATGGTGGAAGTAATACAACAAAACCAGGGGGTCTTTCCAGCCAGGTGACCCATTTTGCTCTAGCAGGAGCCCTCCAGCTGTGGCGTGCCAGGCACAGGGCACATGTGCTGGTGAACTGAATGGCACTGTGCAGGGCCCTGGCACCCCTAAGTGCTGCAGCCACAGCACGCCTGAGTGCAGCACACAGTGCTGGTAACCACACCCACTGCACTCCATCACCCCCAGCAGGCATGATGCCAGCCCTGAAAGAGGGGCAAGAGCAGCCTGCTGCCATGGGCTGTATTAAACCAGGCTGCATGCTGCTTTCCAAGCCAGGGAAAATCTTACTGCCCCTGAGCTGCTGGCAAGGGAACTGCTCTGGGCCTGCACCATGAAGGTGAGCTGCATCTTAGTCTCTGCTCTGCAGCAGGGATCACTTTTCACCAGCTACCTGTGACTTTTCATCAGGTGCTTACCAGCCTCCAGGCTCACAAGGCACTTGAGGCAAGCTCTTCCCCCAGCAGACACCACAACAGAGTAGATCATCCCCTTCACTGTACTCACAGTCAGTCCCAAAATACCAGAAGTAACAAATCACTGGAATCCCAAAGCCTTTGCCAGCTGGCAGTAATGGCTCAAGAGTCCATTCCTCTCTGGAAACACAGTGGCAGTCCTCCTGTGTTTGAGTTCATTAAATGCTGCCCACTCATCACCTCTCAGCACTCAGGGTTTCTTTGTTGATCACCACACCCTTACAGGCTCTAGTCCAGAGGGGCTTTTCACAAATTCCAACAGCAAGTAAAACTGATTGTCCTGGAATACTCATTCACCCACGCTGGAGTACAGACAAGACTTTTCTGTCCCACTCTCCTAGCAAGCTCCTCATGCCAGATTGAGGCACAGAAAAACTCCTCCAATACACACTGGCCTTTGAGCTTTTATCTGAGTGTGCAGCTTTTCAAGCCTATGCTTGTTATGAGGTGCCACCACATTGTGAAAGATTGCTGAAAGAAAGCATTGTGAAAGATAAATGTTTGTTTCTGGACAGGAATATATTACCAGCTCTTAAGCTAAAACATCTGAGACTTACAACTTCACCTGCATAAGCCCTAGCAAGATCACTGCCCCTGGGCTTGCCTGCACTATGTTCTCAAAGCCAAGATACAGCCCTTCCTAAATGTTTTAAAGCAGAATCTTGCAACCTCTGAAACAACCATGTGAGAGATACTGGCCAAAGTGCCAATTTATTTGCTTGAGCAGCTAGGCAAGAAGCAGTAAGACCCCAACAGCAGTAACCACTGAGGTAATACAAATATAAAAATACAAATACTCATACAAACTACTGTGCTGGATATATGGTTTGGGTTAGCACTGTAGGCTAAAACCTCCTCCTGTCTAGGGCTGTCAAATCCATGACAGTAGTCGTAAGTTAAACAGTCATTAAAACTTAATATCCATTTTGCAAACTGAAGCTTGAATGCTTCCTCAATTGGTAGACTCTTTTCCACTCCAAGGTTCACTAGGAGGAGATGGTATAATAGATAGATTAGAACAGAATAGGAGGATAGATGGGATAATAGTGAGAAATAGAGCTGAGGACTCTGGAAAGGAGGAGGGGACAAATATTGTTTCCAGAGGGAGGTGGGAAGAGAAAAGAAGCAACCTCTGGAATTGATGGGAATGGAAACAGAAATGTGAAAAGCAACTTAGAATTCCAGTTGTGACTCAGTTTTGATGGGGCAAGGGGAAGGAGAGAGTGGACAAGAGCAGTCACCACTACAGATCTGAAATAACCCTTCTTCCACACACAGTCTGGTGGTAGGCAGCGACAAATCTCCAACAGCTGACAAGTGGCAGGGGTCTGTTGCTAAGAATCAGCTCCCAGACCTCCAACTGCTGATGGCTGCAGGAATGTGGGGCCCCAAAATCGTTAAGTGTAAATGTCTAGCTGCAGAGTGACGCTTCTCTGCAGTCACACAGTGTGTTAAAGAAACCCCCAAGCTAAGCCAGCAGCACACTGACACGGGAGAGCTCACACAATTGCAGACGTATTAAACCATCTTCTAAAACAAATCCTTAAACCTTTTGTATTGTACCTCACCGGTTTACTCATTCCTCTTTTGGGGAGGTACACTTGAACCCTGAGGTCAGACAATGGCCTGGTCCATGCTGCCTTTGTTCCCAAAACAAAAAAGCCCAAACCACCAGCCAGAGCCTGCGTTGTATGTTCCAGCTCTGGGAGGCTGATGGACTGATCCCCTTATGGTCAATACAGACAGGAACATAACAACCAGCTGAGCCCTGTCTTGTTTTCTCCTTCAACTGGGAGGAGCACAGAGCAGCAGGAAGGAGCAGGGCCTAAAGTCTTTGAAGCACACATCAATATTAATCATGGGAAGACAGGTCTTTTACAAACAGTATCAGCAATCACCACATCTCACTTTTCAGAACAGAACATGACAAGGAAGGCACATGCAAGAGAGCTAGACTAATTCAACACTGAGATAAGATTAAAACCAGCAGCAAAAAAAGAATATTTATGAGAACTTCATATTTCAGTCAGTCATGTTGTAAAATCTGCATTTTGATGCTCAGGCATTAAAGCACCGTGCTTGCCACTGGCAGGTGGCATGTGGGCAGGTCACAGGTAGGAGCTGCCCCAAACACCACTACTGCGTGTTTGCAGCTACCTCACTTGGTCTGACAAGGGACTTGATATCTCCAAATAGATTCATCTTTGTGAGTACAAAGGTAGTGCAAGGAGGAGGAGACAGCAAGAACTGCAAGAACAGTAGGGCAGTCAGTCATTTTCTCTCAAATGATATGGAAATAAAAATGAAGCAGGAAGAAAATGGTACCTCTGTCAAGGGTCTTGGTCTTCTTTCTACAACAAATTCTGTGTGGCAGAGCTCACAGTAACTTGTGTTGGAGGAGGATAACCATTTTTCCAGGCAGCTCTTGTGCACGGTCCCCAGTGTTCCTGTGCAGTCACATGGGGAAAGCAGTCCCTCCCCATTTCCACCTTCATGACAGATTCGACAGATGGGACCATCACTAAAGAGGCAGAACGAGAGACAAACACAATGAAATCACAGTCAGAGCAGGCAGAACAACACAGCCCACCAAGCCCCACAAAGGCACATGAATAGTAGGCAGTGTGTGGCACAGCATGCCAGGAGCCTGCTGCAGCAAGAAACCAGTCTCAGGGGACCATGGAGGTGCTCAGGACATTTTAGATCATTTAAAATCTGGAAGACTTATAACAAGAGTAGATGGCACATCAGCCTGGTCAGCTCAGCTGGCCCCAGGAGTGACTGCAGCTCATATCCTGCAGTCTCCAGCTCTGCTCACTTTGGGCAGGGGCTGACACCGGACCCGAGACCAAGCCTGAAGCACACATGTGAATCCAGAAGCCCAAAGCAAAGCCAAATGACCCACAGTAGTCACAGCATGCCCTAGCCACCTGCAGCCACCCAAGAGGTTGCCAATCAGGTCACATTTACCAGATCACCTTCCCACTCTCAGCCCACCTTGGCTCTGCAGCTGGAGCTGAGCACAAACTGCACAAGGAACAGCAATATCTCAAGACACAACTGAACTTACCCTGGAAGCTCACCTCTCCAAGAACACAACATATTTCACAGCAAGCAGGCACCCAGACCAAGGTGTCCACATACAAACCCTCTGCCCATCACTGCACAGTAACCCTCCAGCATCCCATGGGCACACCCTCCCCAGAGCAACAACTACTCTGCAGCGTTTGGCCTCTCAACGATTGCAGAAGTGCTTTGGTGCTTCAGGAACAACACCTCCTTGGCCAGGAGTTCCAGCTACAGAGTCACACAGAACCTCGCAGACCTCACAGAACTGGAGATACCTATCAAAGAATCTAACACACACTTTCAGAGACACTTGCAACCTGCCCTGCAAGAGGCCTGAGCTGCTCAACTCACTCAAACCATCCATCTATTCCCAAGACACTCTTCACACCTCCAGCTGGCACCACTGACTGTGAACAATTAGTGCTACACCTTTCACTAGACCAGCTTGCTCAAAGCCCTAGCCAACCTGGCCTGGAACACTCACAGTATGAGGCATCTCAGCTGGCATCCCAAGGCACAGGTTTCTTAGCAGCCCTGGGTCACATATGCCAGCCTCATGATGGGGATGTTTTGGGTTCCCTGAGAAGCCCCAGATGGCTCTAGACACCAAAGTTTGCTGTTCTCAGCAGTTCAGTTCATCTCCTCAGCGTTCAGCAATCACTGAGATAATTTAGGAACAAAATGCTGGACAGCAGAGGCCCAGGGTAGGACTGCCTTCCCTGGACCATGGAAACCAGGCCCTCACTAGTATCTCACTTCCCACCTTCTAAACAGCCATTTCTATCACACAGTTTTCCTCTTACATCCAAAGCTGCACAGATTTAGGAGTGCCAGAGAGGGTGAAAAAGGAACATCTTTATTTCAAAGACCCTATTGTAGGTCCTCTCGAAATCCAGGTGAGTGGTATAAGATACCACCTTTTTCTAGACACTGCTGACAGAATAAAAGCCACACTGAACCCGTACCATAGTTCACACTCCACTGCTATTCTGACTTCAAAAAAACCCACCTGACTGCAGAAGTTTGTGGGATTGCAACACAACAGTCAGGGCAAGCACTTAGCAATCTTCAAAAGCAGCAGCAGTGCTTCCATTAGTTTGCACAGAAAGCAAGAGTGAGGCATGGAAGCACAGTTCAAGGAAAATGGGAAAAAGGTTGGTGGGACATGAAGGAAAGAGAAGAGCCAGCAAGAAGTGCATGTCAGCTTGCTAAAGGAGAAGCAAGATTCCTCTCTTTGTGTGCCACAGCAGATCTCTACCACTTTCAATTCAGTATTTAACTGGACTCATCCCAACTGGACTGTTATTCATATCTAGAGCTGTGAAGCAAATTACACTCAATGTACACAATCTCCTTCTCTCTGCCAAACATCACTGGTGAACAATGACCCATGTTCTCTCCTCCTTTTCACAGGCCTTTTATTGAGGGGACTTCTTCAGCCAAGACAATCCCTGCAAAAGGTGCAACAGGAGTCTGGGGAGGTGGTGGAAACTTCATCCTCAGAGATCCTGGAAACTGTATCAGACAAGACTCTGAGCAGGCTTGCTCTGAAAGGAGCCTGGACCAGACATCCTATGGAATTCCCTTCCAATTTGAATTATATGATGATTCTGTAACATTTATCGCCATAAAATGCTGCACCAAAACAGCCCACACGCAGAGCCCTAGTGACACAGACAGTCAATCCCCTACAGCCTCCACTGCTCTCATGCATCTGTCATTTCCTAAGAAAAGCATCTGTTCTCTTCTGTTTGAGAAGTTTCATATTTCCAGAGCATTACTATAACCTTGGCTACCAACAAACAATCCAAAATGAAAAAATTTGCTGACTGTGTGTGAAAAAAAATTCTTATCAGACTTCATTTTCCTTCCTTCCTTTCCCCACCCAGGTGGGGGCCTGCTCACACTCCCACATGATACACATTCAGACACAGTTTTCTAGCAGGCTCAAGACACTGTATCAGTAATTCAACATTCCAGCCTGGCTTTGCTGTACTAAATGCTTGCAACAAGGAAGACACTGAAACCCACCACCAAAAGAAACAAACTGGTGACCATGTAGAAACATAAGGAGTCCTGTTGGGGTTTTTTAAACTGTTTCCAGGCAGTTTTCCCACACAGTTATTACACCCCTGACAAGTTCTAAAGGATTAAACAACTTCTCACCCAGACTATCTATGGCCAGAGAGGAAGCCCAGTTACTTTCACTTTTTTATTGACCTGCTCCAGGTTTGCTGGATGCAGCAATTATTTTCACCTTTATTCTCATCCAGCTTCCCTGCATCCCTCCCCCACATCTGCAGTCACTGCTTCCACATTGCATAAATGTTTGACCAAACTCATTGAAAAAAATAACAGCTGCTCAGACAGGATTTGTAAACACAAAATGTGAGAGCTCTCAGCAGCTGGAATGAACAATGCTGCCAAATGTCCTCCACTCGGGAAGCTGCTCAAAATAAATGACAAAAGTCCCATCAGGAGGAGTCTGAGCCAGTGAAGCTGCCACGTGTTCCCCTCTTGCAATAGCTGGATGCTGTAGTTCCTGCAACACAAACACCATCCCTTCCCTGTGGCTGAAGATCAACGCCACGCCTTTACTCTATGGATGCTCCTGGAACAAGGGAGCTCCCCTTCCAGCCTTTCAAGCGTCTGCATGGACAGCACACTGCCCTGCAAGCATGGCCCTACCCTCACTGCCCCACGAGGCCGTGAGCGCAGCGCAGCAAAAGGCGCCTGTGCTGCCTCGGCCCGAGGAGCTGCAGCTCTGGGGCTTCCCTGAACAGGCGGGCTCCAGGGACAGCGGGGGCCAGCGGGGGCACAGGCCGGGGAGCGGCCGGCTCACGAGGATTCACACTCACTATGGCTGCCCTGGCAAACTCCTTCACAAAACAAGACTTGGCTGTACTCCTGGGCCCCCAAAGAAGGGAAGGAGCCCAGCTGCAGGCTCACCTCTGGGCGCCCAGCGCCTTGATGACTGTGGACAGGAGCCGCCCGTCCTTGGCGGTGACCTGCGTGACGTACTGCGGGCGGCCGATGTCCGAGTCCTCCACAGCCTTGGAGAGGGCAGCACCTCCTGGACAGTCGCACAGGGAGCCGGGGAGGTGGCAGCAGTCGCCCGTCGTCATGGCAGCTCTGGGCCCCTCTGTCCCGGGCCTGGCACCCGGGAGCCCTGCAGGAACACCCCACAGTCAGAGCCCAGAACCTGGAGTGCCCAAGCCCTCGCGATCCTCCAGCCCCGCTCGCGGCCCCAACACACGCGTGTTTTGTGAGGCTTCTGTGCCCTTCAACAGGCTTTGTGAGGCTGCCTTACCATAAAATTAAGGCTCCAAGTGTTCTACTTACATAACTTACCATCAGAATTGCAAATTTGCCTTCTCCAGAGAGAATTCCTGGTAACCACCCCTTTAACCTGATGAAGTCTTTCAAACTGAATGTGCTGACACAGAGATGGGGAAGGCAACCAGAAGCCCCATGGGCCTGTGCCGTTCTGGCTAGATCCATCCTGAAAACTTTTATTTATACTCTCCATAAATACAGCAGAGTTTCACCTAAACAGGACACCTAAACCAGTTTATGTGGCTAGGTTCAGGAGGCCCTTCTCAGGTGCCTTCAGGAGCTTTCTGAGCACTTGAAAGACTGTCCAAGCCCAAAAGGCTCCCCCATCCCATCTTTGATCTTTTTTCTCTTTATTTCATTAAAGAAATGCACATGCTCCCATTTCTATGTCCGCTGTGGTACATCCCAACAGTGAATGTGTGTATATGAACTTCCCAAAAGCACCAGAAATCCTCCCTGGGAAGAGCAGCAGGCCAGTCTGCCTCCTTTCCTTTTCATCTGTTCAGACCAATTATAACTTTTACAAGAGCCGCTTGCAAACAGGAAAGCACACCAGCACATTTTCAACATTTACCAGCAAAGACAAGACAAGGGACAAACAGCAAATACAAGAAATTGAGAGCAGATGCAGAGAAAAGCCCAACATGGCAAACCAGGAGCTGCTCTGAGGAGCCACATGTGGACAGGAGAGCTCTCTGCCTTTGAGGAAAGGCAGCGGCTCACCCAAGCTGTCAGAAACAGCCATGCTCCTCCCTGCCAGGGGGTATCTCATCCCCAAAATCAGGGTATGCTCTGTAGATTTAGAAAAACCCTGGTTTTGCCAATTGCCTTTAACTTGGTCCCTGAGAGGCAGCTGCACAGAAATAAAGAGCTGAGGTTACAGTGAGTCACACTGAACACAATCCAACAACACTGTACTGCTGGTAAGACCAAAATCCCTGTGTCTGTAAACAGACTGCCTTACGTAAGGCACGCACACTAATCCCCGTGCACCAGCACTGCTGGGATCAGAGCTGGAATGCTGCCTCGTCCTGGTGGCTGGATTTCAAGATGAAATAAATCCAAAAAAGAAGTTCAAATTAAAGCAACGAAAAGGAAAAAAAGGGAGGAACAAAAGGAAATAAAATAACCACAACCCCATATACGAAAGCAATTAGGTTTGTTAAATTTTGGGGGAGTGGGGGGAATCTGCAATCTTTGCCTCCTGGAGGTAGAAGCAGGCAAACAAACATTCACCATCCCATCCAAGGAAAGGCTTTTTTGTTTTGAGATCTCTGAGCACAACAGGAGTCAAACATTCCCACGAAACTGCAGTTCTGTCAGGTTCAACTAAGCCAAAATCTAACTAAAATAACTAAAGAAAATAAGGGCCTGTTCCTGGTTGGAGGCTTGGCCACACTATAGAGGAAAAAAACCAAAAAGCTGGTACAAGAACATGATCCTTGAAGCCCTGAAAATACTGATTTGGGTAAGCACAAGTGCTTTTTCATGTCTTGGAGATTAAGCAACTCACACAACCAAGGGCTTCACCTGTCAGGAGAGCTTCCTCAATGTACACACGTTCAAGAGGGAGACAGCCCTTCACTGGTGTCTTGGAACTGGATGCCAACTTTGGTAGCATCCCCTCACTTTACAGAATAGTTTCTAATTTCTAATAGAAGATCTTCTAATCTCTTTTTTAAAGCTGTTCTTGATAACTATCTGTAATCCTTCCTTTGCATCTGAGCAGGAATAAGCTGGAGCTTGTAAGCAGGTCAATCCTCTTCAAAATGAACGTGAATCTTTTCATTAACCTAAAAATTAACTTCATAGACTCAGTCTCTCTCTCTACCTGTGCAAAGAACACACAGAGTTAGAGCTATTTTTCTT
Organism: Phainopepla nitens; assembly: GCA_013400175.1. Lineage (NCBI taxonomy): Eukaryota > Metazoa > Chordata > Aves > Passeriformes > Bombycillidae > Phainopepla > Phainopepla nitens. The sequence continues at coordinate 10,043 of VXBQ01011374.1, read as the reverse complement.
ATTTCCCCTCCTCAAAGAAAAAAGGCTACAAACTCTCCAACTTCAAAGGAGCAAAAACTAAGATGATAAATGCTATTGGAATTACTTAAGTCAGCTGTTCTGCAAGTTAAGGAGTTCTTTAAAATTAATAACCTCTTACTGAAACAAGCATGAGAAGATATATGCTTTTAATAAAAAGGTCAGTTGCATTTGTTTGGCCAAAATGTTATTTTAAAGTCCAGAGGAAAAAGTCCTTTCTGTGTACTGGAATAAAACTGTCCTCACTGACCCTGTCCTTGGAGTATTTATACTGAGGCTCTTTGTGCTCCACATGTGACAGACACAGGCAGCCCCAGGGCCTTGCCCCAGGCCCTGCTCGGGCTGGAAGGGAATGGCCACCCTGCCGCTCTTCAGGAAACGTGCGGGTTTCTGTTACGAGTTATTTGGCGTTTCCTTGTCGGGGTCCAGCCCAGGGTGGAACCTGAAGTCACTGCTTTAAGATCTGACTCATGCCATTCAGCAAACACAAAGGAAAAGCAGCAAGATTTTCATGGTTAATAAAGAAGTAACTGAAATCCACAGACAGTATCAGCAGTGCGCTCAGGTCCCAGTTCCACATCCAGTGGAACACGAACCGCGGTGTACAGCCAAGTCAGTCCCTTTCCTGATGCCTGAAGGATCACCTCATCAACACACAGCCATCTCTCACAGTTTTCAACAGCTCACACAACCCAAACTCAGTGCTCACAGAATTGTTCAGGCTGGAAACAGCTTTTGAAATTATCAAACTGCTCCCCCAGCACTGCCAAGCCCACCACTAACCCATGTCCCCAGGTGCCACATCCACACAGCTTTTAAATCCCTGCAGAGATGGCGAGTCCACCACTGCCCTGGGCAGCTGTGCCGGTGCCTGACCATCCATTCCATGAAGGAATATTCTCAACCTAAACCTCCCCAGTACAACTTGAGGTTGTTTCCTCTCTTCCTGTCACTCATTACCTGGGAGAAATGACTGACCCCCACCTGGCTGAACTCTCAGGGAATCTTAGTGAGCAAGAAAGTCCCCCCTGAACCTCCTCTTCTGAACACCCAATTCCCTCAGCCACTCATCATCAGATTTGTGCTCTAGCTCCGCCCCCAACTCTGTTTACAGCAGAAACATCAAAATCCCAGGGTGAGAAACAAGACTCAAACAGCTGGTTTGAACCACACACTGGTTTTTCTTCTAAGCATCTGTGTTTTCTGAGTCCATTCCTTGGGGATTCATTTCTTGTCCACATTTTTTTAAAAAGTCTCAGAGACACTAAGTTTATTATCAATATCCCCTTTGCTGCCACAGTTAGACATAAGCAAATAAACAAGAAGTCTCTTCTCAGCAACATTTTGCATCCTCAGCTTCTGATCAGATCCAGAACATAAAGGGCTGAGTCTGTAGATAATTACTCAAACTGAAAAAAACCAAACCCTGTTTGTGGAAAGCTATCTCAGAAGAGCAAATTCTGTACTACAATTCCAAAACTCAAACACGTGCAGCAAAATGAGCCAGTTCCTTGAAGAGCAGCTCATGCTTTGTCACTGCTCCAAGGCAGAGACTGGGGTGCTGCTGCAGGATCCTGCTCCACTGCTCAAGTGAAACACACCTGCAAGATACTCCCCCTCATCAGTCCTCTGACTGCAATGAGATAGGTAATCCAAAGGGCAATGAGGCAGGCAAAACTCCCTCAAAAGCCTGCAGAGATCAGGACCAGTGCTCTCCATGCAGGAGATGTGCCCAGCAGAAGTAAGCAGGAGTCAATGAGCTAAAGGGTCCCCTAGCTCTGCTCTCCAGATCTGGACTTTGAAGATGGACAGAACATTATTTCTCACAGACAGGGAAACCCCAGCAGGCCAGATGAACATCTGGATCAAAGCCACAAAGGGAAAAGAACAGTCAAGATGAGAAAGACAAGAAGAAAGGCTTCAGTCAAATTATGGCAGTAATGGGGACTCTCAGGTGCAAGTTGTAGTTCTGCCATGCTGCTCGTGGCCTGTCCAGTAATGAACATCCCAACAAGTCTAAAGCCTTGGAGCAATCCTGCAGCTTTGATAGGATCCAGAGCAAACTGGAACTAGAATCAGCTCCTCTGGCTTTGGGTGCAGCACGTACACACCAGCTCCTGAAGAGACTGGCTTTCCTGGGACATCTCTTCCAAGAAAAAAACCCAACACATGAGGCTGCCAACGGCCAAGACTGCTCCTCTCACTGAGCAATCCAGCTCCCTGATTACTGTAACCAAGACCTGGCACCTCATCCATGGTGGCACCAGAGATAACCAAGCTGTGCAGCCAGCACAACCCCCCCATCTGTACACAAGGACTTTTTCCATTTTCAGCAGGTAACCCACTCACTGATGGCAGGTCAGACCCCTGCTCACACGAGCTGACGTTTGAGCCCGGGTGCAAGGCTTGCCAGCCTGCATTCCAAAGCCTTTTAGCCACTTTGGGCACACTCAGACACTGAGTTTTCTGATCATATGATCCTGGAAATGTCACCAGCAAACCAAAGGTTTTCAGTTGCTAAAGGGCATTTCCAAACATCAGTGCTTTCCTTTTCTCCAGCAAAACTGGATTTCCCACATCCTGGGCCCTACAACCATTTGAACATCTCTCTCCATCTTGAGAGAGACCGTACAAAGAATTGCTTGCTGCACACATCTAAGCACCTGCTCCCCACACACCCCATCTCACACAGCTAATGCACATCTTCCCCTGGCCCAGGTTCAATCCCAGGTGTGCAGCACATCGTCAAGCACCAGCTCTGCCTGCTGAGGCACCGGCCTCACTGGTGTACCTGTGGCCTCACTGGTGTACCTGTGGCCTCACTGGTGTACCTGTGGCCTCACTGGTGTACCTCTGCTCTCTGGGTTACAGGCAGAGAACCCCCTCTTGCCTCTAGACCCACACCCAAGTGGCCACACACCTGAGACACTGCCCCAGACACACACGTAGATGGGATGTGATGAGTGGACTGAAGGGCTCCCTGCTACTGTTATAAGTGGAGTAACCTATAGGAAAAAATACAAAACAAAACAAAACAAAAAACCTACCAAAAAAAAAATAAAAAAGAGCAAATGAAGCTCCAGTCCCAAACTGTGCAGGGCTTAGTTTTCAGTTTTGTTTGTTTAAACATACCTTCTGCTGAAGGCTGAAAACCACAGTATTATTTTGGTCTTTATTAAAAATACATGATTTTATACATCAACTGACTCCCCAGAGTTACCCTGCAGGTCTACGTAACACCTTAAAAGTACCCAAAAAGCTAGCACAGGATCTGCCCACAACTGACCCATCAGCAACTCCTCCCTTTGCTCAGGGCCTGGGAGGAAATCTCATTAGCCCAAAGCTCAGAAATCACCTGAACACAACAGCCCTGAAGTCAGGGTGCAAGGAGCCCTGGCCAGAGACAAAAGTGACACAGCATTTTATGGCATATGCCTCAACATTCAAAATAAGATCCGACGCCATGCAACAACTTCTAAACCATTTTAAAATTTGGTAACTAACACATGGGAAAGCATTTCACTCTCCAAGAGCTTCTCTGCTTCCTGTCCAGCCTGCAACATTTGGTTGGCAGTTGCAGCTAAAGGAGATGCTGTAAAAACTTCAGCAATAACTTGCTCTTCAGAGGATGCCAGTGGAGCAATGTTGTGAATTGGTGCCAGGGGACAGCCCTGACCCTGGGCTCAAAACAAACCCCAAAAAGGAAGGGAAAAAAAATAAGCAAGGCACAATATTCTGAGAGCTTGTGAACCTTCTGATAAAGCTTCACACCTAGGAAACTCCTCCTACACCTTTAACAGCAAAAGCTTTGGGCTGATTCCAGAGGCTCACCTGCCTCATCCCTGGGGCTGAGTTTTAAAAACACAGGCTCCAAGTTTAACTCTGTAACACCCAGAAGGAGGTCAGAAGCTTAGAGGACACGGCCTTTCTGGCTTCCTGCCTTTGTCACATTTGTACATGACCACAGCTGGACTTGGCTGGGGGCTGCCTCTCCACTATTCCAAAAACACAGCTCAGCAGCAGTCAGTGGTAACTCAAGGCTTCACTCACTGGCTTCTGCTGGGGACAAACAATTGTAACTTCTCTATACCAAGAAACTATTTAGACATATTCTAGAAGCTCTCTGAAGTCTTGATTATTTTGATTACAGCAAATGGGTTTGCAGACACAGATGAAGAGGTAGTCTTCCACATCCATTTTTTCCAAGGAGACACATTGCCAGGATCTGACTTCTATTCCCCATTGGTAAAAAAATACTGCAGCAAGCCTTGGTGATTAATAATTGCTGTTTTCCAAAGCCAACATCCACACACATCCCTCCTCTTCAAAACTTCATCATCTTGATTAAGACCTGCAGTAGTTTCATTTCATCTCCACGTCTTGAAGCAATGGAAAACTATTGGCTGGGAAAGATGAAGCTCCTGAGGCACAGTTCCTTGGGGGCTTGGCAGTGCTCCCAGCAGGTGAGAACCCTGACTTCTGAACAAGGCCAAAGGCATGAGTCTTGTGTGCACACAGCAGAACTGCAACACAGCAGGGCTCCCTGGATTTCAGGGTACCTCTCATGTTGTTCACTTTTCCAAACAAGTTTTCTTCGTTGCCTAATAAAGTTACTGAATATTCAAAAAGAGGCAAAAAGCTTAGATGCTGAGAAAAAAAAATCAGTATAAAAAGAAGAAGCCTAAGGATGATTTTGTTTTCTTGCTGTGCTTGGGAATGATTAAGTGTATGTTACAGCTAGAATGCCAAAATGAACAAAGTAATCTCAGATCTTTCAAGACTTGCTATCTGACACAAGGCCATATGAAAGTCTACTGCACTTTAATTACCAACCTCTGCAAAAACAAATTGCAACATTAGAAGAAAATTCTTTGCAGAGAGTGTCTCCAATCAAAATTCAGTCATTTTAATAGCAAGTTTCATAAGAGAACAACCAAAAACCAGCTGGGGCATGAGCAACACCTGCGACTTCTCTGAGTATTCAAAAGATATCAGCTTTTAGAGGTGAACAGCAGCACAATTCACTACAAAATGCAACTGTGCAGTCTCAGCACCCTCCCTCTGAGATTTATCACTCTTTCCAGGGAAAGAAAGATGCATTAGAAAGACTGGAAACTGAAACCATGAACCAGGGTGAAAAAAAAAAGTATCATGATGCCTACAAAACAATTCTTGCAGAGTGCTACCCATCACTGGGGACAACAGCCAGTGCACCAGACACAAGCACAGCCCTGCCCTGCGGAAGGGACCAGAGCTATGTGGCCTCTCACATCTCTCTGCACCCACATGCTTTACAAAACACCAGCAGCAGACACTTCTGCTTCCCAGCTCTACTGCTTCAGCGAGCTCCTCTTTAAACAGAGGCAGCCTCTGCAGCAAGGTCAAAGCTCAAGTGCTCCCCATTCCTGCACAGTCACTTGCCAGGCAGTTGCAGTTTGTTCAGAATAAATGAATTTTCCAGCTGTGCATAATGCCTCAGGAAACAGAATTTTAGTGTAGCAGTAACACATGCACCAGATCAAGACTGCATCACCCTACACCACAGAACTGGTCAGTCCCTCGAAGGGCACACTCAGGAGAACGCAAAACATTGCTGCAAGATTGGGAAGCCCAGGTCAGAAAGAACTTGCATTCTCCCCAGTTTTTTCCTTCTTGGCTTATAAAGCACCACTTATACACTGCTATGCAAATAACAACACTCTGCTTGGAGATGAAGNACTTATACACTGCTATGCAAATAACAACCCTCTGCTTGGAGATGAACTGGAGCTGGAACAAGCCACCAGCGGAGCACGCAGCAGCCCTGCTCACCCCGACTGCTCCGAGCAGCGCGGCTGGTGCGCAACCGCTGCACCAAACTACACAGCACACTCGGCTCCCAGCAGACACTTCATCTGCAATTTAACTTGAATATTTATATTTTTCAACCTAGCTGTATCACAAATCACTTCAGAACATTCGGCTTTCAAAAAGCTTCCCAGCAAAGGCAGTCTGTGAGTCACCACCCTGCTCTGGAGAGCTCCAGAGCAGACACCAACTGAGAGCATCCCCAGGGTCAGCCAGAGAGAAGGATGCACTGATCCCAGCCAACTGCACTAGTGTCTCCCTTTTGCCCACTCCTTACTTCTACAGATTCCCTCCTCAATCTCCAAGTGAAACTTCACAATTGGTATCTGTGCTGCAAAACTCCCCCAGTTCAGTTTGCAATGTTTTGCTTAGGCTGCATTTCTAGTTCTTCTGGACACAGGCTTTGTCTGATTTGTCTGCACGGAAGTGCAAGAAAAACTGGGAGGAAATAAATTAAAACAGTCTGGAATTGAAGTTTATCTTTCCCCTTTCCACCACTCTCAAATCTAACCCTGAAAATCTTTCAGCTGAAACAGGACTAAAGCTCTCAAAGCTTCAAAGAAATCCCTGCTCAAGCCAAGACTACACGTGGTGCATTCTCCTTTTCGCAGAAAATTGCTTTAGAAGGTAAGTTTGATTTGTTTGTACTTTTATTTCCTGAGACAGTGCTGCTCCTTGTCCCTTGCTCCCTCTTTTTAGGAACTGGAGGAGAATGTTTCCTTCAGTCGATCAGTAATTTCGTGACAACTGATTAAAATTGCAACAGCAGTTACAGCACTTCTGTCCTTGAGATTACCAAACACAATCATCTCAGGTTCTATCAGGAATTGAAAAGTTTAGTTAGAACTGTTACATAAAATCTGCAATAAAACTTACAGATGCCTATTTATTTGAAATGGGGGCAAATGACAGATTCCAAACTGTAGCACTGTTCTGGAGAGGCCTGGGGCACGAAAGGTATTTGCAATGCTGATGGGTAGGAAGAGCTGCAGGTCACCAGAGATGCTGTTGGGCTGCTCCTCCACTGGAGGATGCACAGGGTTCAGTCCCTGCCTCAGGACAAGCCAGCAGTCCCTGCTGTCAGGATTCTGTCATTCTGCACTTTACCTTCAGTGCTTAGGGTTCTCACAGGCTGTAACTGCACATTCCACCCCCAGGGAAAGGTGCGCTGAGTCCGCTTAGATGCTGAGGTGACTTCCCTGCTTTCACCCAGCAAGACAAGCAGCAAAGAGCTCTCCCAAACCAGCTGCAGTGGGAAGCCCCCTCTCCCAGCTGAGCTGCATTGCTGCTGCAGTGAGCTACAGCTGACCTGGTCTACTTACAACAAAGATGGCACAAAGACACAGGTTTCAGGGAACACCTGCTACAGCTGGAGCTGGAGAGGGAACAAGAGCAGGACTGGAGAGGTGGAGATCCTGCTGTTTACATGCAGGACATGAACTGTGCTGATAAGCCACACTTGATAAGCCTCAGCACAGATTAACACGTCATTTCACCACCAGAGAAAGCCAGTGTGCACAGACCTCATGGAGACCACTTGCCTACCCTGGCTGGGTGCTGTGCTCATTTCCTTCAGAGAAAAGAGTCCCAGGGCTTAGTTCTCCTCATGGCTTGTGTGCCCAGGTGTGACTCACTGAGACATGCTCAGAGTGTTTCCAAGGGGACAAGAGTCAGTAACCATTTCTCTATTATGGGAAAGGCTGGAGCTAAGAGCAGGCAGAAGCATAAGTTAACTAGACTTAGACTGGGAGGGAGAAGAGACACACCAGCTCAAACTTCAGTCTGAAGGGGGAAAAAAAGCCAGTTTGGAAATAGAAACTCTGAAATCTCCAAATATCCAAAGCTGAGTCAAAGTCAAGTGGAGAAAAAATAAACTCATCTTGTAGTTTATAGTTCACAATGCTAGATTCCTCCCTTCATTTTCTAAGAAGAGCTTCTTAGTGTGAAAAACCAAGGTCTTTCAAACAATAGTGAAAAAAAACCCCAAATGCCCATTTTGCTTTGTGCCTCTACCTGCAGAACTACTACAAAGTCATATCCTGAGGACTTGCAACAGTCCCTCAGACTCACAGAGCCCCAGAGTCCACAAGCCAGCCTCAGCTTGCCGTGGATGCATTCTGACTTGATTTTGGTCATGCTTTTTCAAGAAAACAGTGCTAACTTCCTCCCACAGAAACATTGTCTGATGCAGGTAGGCCAGCATCAATCAGCTAGAAGAGGAAAGGCCCTCTCCCAGCATCCAGGAAGGCAAGAACTCAGTCAGTACACTGTAGCTCTGCTCATTTGCATGGTCCCCTTGGCATCCAGCACAGGGTGAGCTCACCCTGCAGCCTCTGTGCAATCCACAGCAAAAAAGAGCAAACACATCCAAAACACAGAACACTGGTTCCAGTGCCATTTTCTGTTTCCACTTACGCAGTGGTGCTGATCAGCAAACCACACACAGACACCCCCAGCTTTACAGCTGGTGTAGAGTGTCCACGAACTACACATTAGGCTCACACCTGCTCATTCCCTGCGCCACCTGCTCTGCTCTTGGTGAAGTTTAGACTTCCCTACTGATGCAGGCTCCCTGCAACGCTCCCCAGCGCATGCCTGGGGGTAGTTGGACCTTTTGTCCTCAACCTGAGTTATTAAATTCACTGTCACAGTGCATGTGACAAAGGGATTTTAGAGTCCCAGCTCCCTTCCCTTCGAGCCTCTGTTTCTGAGCCATCACAGCTTCAAACACACCTGAAAAACCAGGGCACTTCCAGCATCCAGACATTCCCCTGCATAATCCCTCGGAGAGGCAGGGAAGTGTTCAAACACTCTGGTCTTGGAAAGCCTAGACTAAGGTCCAGCTGTTCAAAGGATTACACTGCACACGTGGGAGTGGCAGCCAAGCAGGGTTTTCTGTCCCCACAAGCAGGGCAACAAAGGGGACAGGCCACAGCCAATGCAGCTGGCCAACCACAGTGACATCACAGGCATTCTCAACAAGAACTTAGAAAAAGGTCAGGAAAGTGCCAGAAACTGCATCAGCAGGGAAAGACACAGAGATAAACACTTGTTGGAAGGAGAGTGGAGCAAGAGAATGAGAGTGCCAAGGAAAATGAAGGGCTGGTAATAGAGAGAGTTCAGAGAGGGATAGAAACTGTCCCTTAGGGATAAACAAATAAAGGGCACAGGGTGGGATAGGAATCACATTCCCACTGACTTATCTTCATCACACACATCAGGGCAAGGACAGAACACTGAATACAAATAAGCAGGATAAAAAGCCAGAGCTGCTTTGGATAACCCTGACACGTCCAGTTCACCATCACCATCCCCAAGAGGAGCAACAGCCCACCTGCCTGCAGAATTCGAGCTCTGCACAGCTCCCTCCAAGAGGACAACAGCCTGAACTCTCCTTGGTCCAGCAGCACCATGCAGTGCAGACATACCACCCCATGCCTTGGTTGCACCATTTTTGAGGGCATTACATGCAAACAACTGCACACTCCAGAAGCCTTCGAGGCCACTGCAAGGTGTTTTGGTTTGTAATCTTGGTCTCCCCACCAGATCTAGAACATATAACAAGTGTTTGAGACTGCAACAAAACCACCTCCCATATCACAAACACCTTCCTGTACATGAGCCTCAGGCTTGTCCCTTTGGGTTTGTGGATAAATCCCACAAACCAGCAGGTCTGACCTGTCACAGACAGTTGGCTCAAGAAACCTGAGTTTAAATTAGATACAAAGTTAAAGACTACCAGTTTACGAAAAGTCCACCACAAACTCTAAGCCTACACCACGGAGGAAAGCAGCTGCTGCTCCAGTACAGGACTGCAGCAACCTCTTCAGCTGTGCTGTGACACCCAGCTCATTTTCTTGAGAAATCTCTGCACACAAGGCAGCGTGTCCATGTGCTCGGGAGGCAAAACAGGCATCAGAACGCTCCCAAACACGTGAAAAAACAGGTACGGGAGCCCACTGGGAAAGCAAACTTTTCCTAGTAACTGCTTATACCCAGGGAACAATAATGTAATGAACGAAATGCGGTTCTCAAACCTCCGACACTTCTGTCCCTGGTGGTGTTTGTACCCTCGGTGCTCCCGGGGGACGGTGCCGTGCCAGCCCAGCTCAGCCCAGCCCAGCCCGGCCCAGCTCAGCTCAGCTCGGCACAGCCCAGCCCGGCACGGCACAGCCCGG
>VXBQ01011373.1:592223-621034 GCA_013400175.1 Phainopepla nitens | reverse complement strand
CCAGGTACCACGAGATGAAGAAGCTGGTCTATGGTAAGGGGGCTGCCACGTCCTGCCGGGGCCGGCCTTTCCATTCTCTTTTTACCTCTCCTTTCTCCTCTTTGCATCTCGGTGCCTTTCCCCGCCCCGCAGCCCTGGGGATGTGCCGGTGCTGTGCAGCTGCCGGGTTAAGAGCCTTTCTTCCCGACGATGCCATCCATATCTTCCATCGCCCGCGGCTCTCTGGGATGGTTTTATTTCATTGAAATCTGGTCTTGATTCTTCCTCTCCTCATGCTGAGCTTCCTTCTGTGCAGACTCCGCGGCTGGACTCAGCGTTGCAGGACGTGCAGGGTCCTGCAACGCTGAGTGGGACTTTTCCTAACTAGCCCCCTTACACCGCGGGCATTGTCAGGGCAAATGCCTAAATGAAGGGCTTGTTGCCTTGTTCTCCGTCTGCCGTTGGCTGGCACACGGAATCGCGGTAGGACTGGGATAAATAGCTGGGGATGCCGAGTGAAGGGGTGACGAGTCCCAGTCGCCGCTGGCACAAGCGTGAGCCTGGAGAACGCTGGTGCTGCAGCTCCTGGGTCGGGTCCTGGTCCTGGATTGTGTTCCACCTGTCTCACCTTTCGTTCATGAGTGCGTTTTTGCTTCCCTGACCAAGAAGTTACCTGGCTCTGTCGGGTGCTTTGAAATCTTGCCAAGCGAGGAGAAAACTCAGCCTGCTCGCCAAATCTGTCTATGTGTAAAACGGGATTGTGGTCTTTTTGGCAGCAGCAGACCTCCACTGTATTAAACTCTCCTAAAAATAGCTTTAATGACATGAGGGCAGGGAACTTTTTCCTGTTGGTTTCTTCAATCTTGGGATGCTGAAGGTAAGCACTGTAGAGAGCAAGGAGGTGTGAGGTTTTGCCTGCTCTCGAAGAACTCTCCATTAACTTTTGTTTACCTAAGAGCTTGGATAAGGGCGGCAGTCAGCCGTAGGCATCGGGAAGAACCTTCTCCATTTTCTGAGATCGGCATTCCTTCCTCCCCCATCTTCCAGTCCACTGGATTTGGCATAAAATCTCGAGTCCTTCATGATGCACAAATGCAAAGAATTGGCTGCCGATCCATTAGGTGCTCAGCCTGCTGCATTCCAGGGTGAGAGCTCCTTTCCCAGCACCGCTGAAGGCAGTACAGGATGCTGACAGAGGACTGGAGCTTTGGTAATACCCTCCAAGACTGAGTTGTGGTTTTAGCCCCACTGCTTGAAAGAAATTCCAATTTGCAATGCTGGTGGTGTTGTTTGGACCTTGCTGTCCTCAAAGGCGTTATTTTCTTTTTCGAATGGGATTGAAACCATAAATGCAGATGTGTGTTAATAGGCTGTGTCAAGGCGTCTTGGCAAAATGCTTGGTTTGCTACGTGAGATTATGAAGTTTGTGTTCACAAAACTCTGTTGTGATGCAAGAGACACAGTTATTAATTGAGGTGGAGAAGTAATCACCAGGAGTAAGTGCAAAATGAAATCAGGTGAAGTAGCCCAAGTGTTACAGATAAACCTTCAGGTAGCCATCAGATGTGTTGAATAAGGCCCTCGTTTGTTTAAAGAGTAGCTCCCTCAACTAAAATTTCAAGACTGTGCTGTTATTCAAATATTGTCAGGAAGAGACAGGGTTGGTTCAAGTTGGTTTTAATTGTTGCTTTGATGACTAAACAGTTGTGCAGAATGTGGCATCAGTCTGTTCCTTTGTGCTTGATTTCTAACTCTGGTGTGAAGGTGAATGTCTGTGCTTGACTTCTCAGTATAGCCCAGCACTGAGTTTGGGCAGACTCCTGTGGTGCCTCCTTCTCCTCTCCCTCTGAAAGGCCACCCCTGTGCAGTCCCAGTTGTCACTGGTTTGGAGAGAGCTCTCTGCCAGGAGAATTCGTGGTGTGTTTTCAGCCCTTGCTCAGGACCAGATCCATGGAGCACTGCTGCATTTCTGCACCATCAATGCTGACTGAGTTGGACAGGGCAGGAGGTGCAGGACGAGATTCTGTGCAGTGAAGCTCAGTGGTGGTGCAGGTTTGGGGCCAGAGCAGGGGCACAAGAAGTTCTCAGCTCTGTATCAACACATCTGTGCTCTGCCAGGCTGGAGTGGGGTGATACAAGTGACAGCACAAGGTGGCTACACAGAGTGCCTCTGAGGTAAAACCTCCTCTCAGTGCTGACTCAGGAGAAACCATTCTCTTCATTATCCCCTCTGCCTGTTGCAACACAACCAAATTTCATTACCTGTAAAAATTTGAGGCACTTACTGTGCTTTTTTTTTTTTTTTTCCTCTGGCAAAAGGAAAAGTACATCCACATTAGTAAGAGGGATGCAGTTGAGCAAGACTTGCTGTTTTCTGATCTGAGAAATGTCAAGGAAGGCTGATAAGCTCTCTCAGTAAGCTTTGAAGTCTTGCTCTCTAGGAAACATCCAGTCCTGAGACAAGGGGACTGCCAAGCCAGTGAGCTCTGGCTATAAGCAAGTGTTTGTTTTTTCTGTAGGTGTTCCAAATCTGTTAACAGTGGCTACACTAACTCAGCTTTCCTAGGGAACTTTTACAGCATCTGCAAACTTCTTGCCTCTGCATGACAAGCTTGAGCATGGTTAGATGTGAGAACAGCCAGAATTGGAAAGTGACCACTTATGTAAACTTCCCAATTCTGCTTTCTTGAATATAACCCATTTTTTCTTGTGGAGAACTCTTGTAGCATTTCTCTAGTGCCTTTGTATATTTTAAAAATGTAGTTTTAGAATTAAATTATATTTTTTAATATTGCATTTAGTTAATGTAGATTTCGTTGGCAGGAAATCCCAAAATATTTAGGCATAATGGCATAAATCCAAGGTCTTTTAACATGGTTTCTCTGAAATTAAATGGTCTTTAGATAATATTTTTCCCTTCCTACCTTCTTGGTAGAAGGAGGTACTTTGGCTGGTGGAAGTGCTTTGCAGGAAATGGCACAAAACAACACTTCAAGAGGATAAAGGGCGACTTGGAAGGGAAGAAAACTGGCAGTTTGTCTTTAGAAAGCAACTCGGTGTGAACAACGGAAACTTTTTGGTTCATGAAGAGCACGGAGGATGATGGCCATCTGCTTCTCTGTACCCTTCTTTTCCCTGCTTATCTTATGAAGCAATCAGTACAGTCCTGCTGTGTCGGACTTCAGGGAGTACAAGGGGTGGGAGAGATGCGGGTGCGTTGCCTTGTTTGTGTGTAATTCTTCACTTACGTGCTGGATGTGAGGCTGCGAGAGCAGGAGCGTTTCCTGCAGGATGCTGTTGGCACCCCGGCAGCTCAGAAAAGCGGGAGCCGTGCTTGGCACCTCCTGCCCGGAGCGTTTTTCACATCGGAAGGGGCCAGATGGTGTCTCTAGCGGCTGCTCACAGTTAATTACTCGCTTTTGTTTCCATCTCTGCCCTCCTGTTGGGGATTGAGGGTTATTGCTTTCTAACAATGTGGGTTATTGCCTGTACTCTCATGGAGACACTGATTTAAGCAGCTCTCCAGGTTCTCACAGTGGGAAAATGAAGATGATGTGTGTTAGCTTTGCGTTTACACCCAGGGGTGAGATCAAACACGCTTTCTTGTGGTCTGCCTTTGCTGCTGAATTTCATCATGTGCTGTGGACATGCAGGCACTTCCCTAAAACCCGTCGGAGTGGCAAACAGGAGCAAATTGTGCAAGCAGGCAGATTCCTGGGGCTGCATCCAGTGCAAGAGCAGCTTTTTCCACACCGTCCTCCAATGTGCTCACACTGCTTCTCCCTTAGATCAGACTTCCTGGGTGAAGTGCTGAGTAGGCAGTGACTAATTGATATTGCCTGCCTTTCTAGTTAGCACCCAGACAGAGTAGTTTGGATTATTATTCTTTTTTAATAACCAAAACTGGTCTTCGTTGGTTTTATGTGTTTGTTTTCTTTAATTTATCATATCTGTCCAGCAATCTGTTATGGTGTCTTGGCAGAGGAAAAGCAAAAGCTCTCGTTCATGAAAAATGGCATCTTCATGAGCTTCTGGTGGGTGTCTGTTTTGGTTTGACAATTGCCAGGAAATCTGAGACAAAGATCCCTGGCAGATGACGTGCAGAGCTCAGCAGAGCAGCGGCGCCCAAGCCTGCAGCCCAGGATTTGATTAAGCACTAAGGATTGGTAACCACTCAGGAGGTTATCTTTGAAAAACAAGCAAACAAAAACACCACAAAAAAGCAAAGCAAACCCCCAAACAAACACAGTTAAACCAAGCTTCTTGAAACCTGGCTCAGTAACCCTGAGGTATGTTTGGACTCTTGTATTGAAACTGATTTTGCGAGTGCTCCCAGGTTGTGTCTTTTCCCTGCTGTAGCTGGAACCTGGATGAAGACTGCTTGAGTTTAAGGAGATGGAGACCTGCAGCTCTGTTGAGGAGGATGCTACAAAAGAACATTTACACTGAGACAAATATGCATCATGAATCTCTAGATGAACCTCAGATTTCCTCCTCCCCAGAAGAGCAGTGCCTTTGAAATTACTGTAAATTGAAGATGTAGGATGATGGGGTGGATAGAGCAAGCTGCGAGTTGTGAGTGATGTGGAATAGGAAACACAGCAAGGAGATGTGTGGTGCTTGGGGAAGTGGATGCAGGGAGCATGTTGTGTGTGAGGCAGGGGGTGAAAGTCATTTTGGCTGGTGTGTGCATCCTTTTTCAGCCCTTAGGAGGTAAGAGAGAACATGCTGTGTGAGTGAGTGACAAAATGTGGGCAAGAGGCTGTCAGAGGACAGCAGAGAGGCTCTGTACCTTTGGGGCTGGCAGGGAGGAGCATTGCTTCACTCAGTGGGTCTAAATGTGCTGCATAAATCGTGCTGTGGCACAGTAACTGCTTAGGCTTCTAATCACAGATAGGACTTGCCTGGTGAAGCTCAGAGTGCCCTCTCCTTACAAAATCCTACTGCTCCCTTAGTTTTTGCTGATGGTGTTTTTGCAAAAGTTGTGGCTGGCATGTGTGGTTGAATCTAGAAGATTCTCTTCTGTGAAAAGAGGTGGGGTTCAGGGGTTCATGGTATTTTATGATGCTCTCAGGCTATCAAAATGTGTTGTCCTGAATCTGTTAGCAAAAGGGGAATGTTGGAAGAGCTTGACCCCTCTCTGCAGGGACACTGTAGCAGCAAGTTGGGTGCATTTGTCATGAAAAGAAAAAGGTAGTTTAATAGAAGAGGAAAGCCCTGCACATTTCCTCTGAGACATGATTAAGATTGTGTCATCATTTTCCTTGTGAGGAAGAAAAATTACACCCAGCAAATCCCAGAGTAAGCTTAGAAAAAGGTCTTTCCACAAGTTGACTGGAGGTGAGGACAGGAAGTGGAACTCTGTTTATTTATGGTGCAAAGAGCATTTATGATGAAAGTTGTGATCATCTGAATGCAATTTACACTTCCCATCTTTTAAAATCTCTGTGGAAAGTCCTTGGATTGCATCCACTCTCCTGAGCCTCTTCCAGGAACTTTGCCACCAGCAGAGCACTGACAGAGAGCTTTTGTTCCTGGTGTGCAGCCAGTAAGTCAGCCCTCCTGCCTCAATATACTGCTTTATTTTCTGGTGATTCCTCTCCACGTGATCTGGTGAATTGTATTTGAAGGCCAAATGGAAGTCAGTTAGAAGAGAAGAATGGGTATGCTTTTTTACATAGTGATTTTTTTTCCTCTGAGAAAGAAACATTTTGAAATATTTGAATCTATTTTTTGGTTTCCTCTCTGAATTAGAACTCACGAAAGAACTTCAGACTTTTGCCTAAATTCCAATGTAATTCCAAAGTCTTTATTGGGAAGGGCTGGTATCTCTTTATAATAATGTATTTTTTGTCCTAGACACAGATGGAACTTGATTTTATAGTAAGGAAGCACTAAAGAACCAAGACAGGGGTCCTTGCTAAAAGCCAAAAGTTAAGGTAGGAAAAGAAAAAACCCTACCCACTGATGCTGAGTAGGATCTGGAAAATGCCTGCTCTTCTTCTGTCATTCAAAGAGAAAATTACCCATCTTTGAGGGGGGAGGAAATGTCTCCTTCCCCTCTGTCCCCCAGTGTGGTTGTGACCAGGCAACCTACTACAAAGGGCAATAAAAATAGTTCCTCCTTGCAAGGGACAGCTCTCACGGCGCGGGAAGCCTGTGGGAAGATCTGTTCCTTCCTCTCCTGCTGCAGTGGAGCAAAAGCTCTCCGCTCTGGGAAAGGATCTGTGTACAGGTAGTTTGGCTGCTTGGTCACTTAACCCCATTTTCTCAGTGGTCTGGAGAGCAAAGTGTTATTCCCAAGCATCTGGAATATGTAGTAACCCTGCTTTGCAGTGACAAAGCACATGCAAGGACTGAGCTGTGTCCACAGCTGTTTATCAGAGGAAAGCAGATAACTTGTTGCTATCAGCACTGCATGCTCCAGGAGCATAACTTAGTGTGGGGTGTTTGTATAAAACTTTGGTTTTTCCTGTCCATTAATACAAAAATTTTAAAAACTCCTAATGGTACTTGCAGGATTTCTCTGTGAAGTCTGGTTGCCTCTGTGAGAAACAAAAAATGCCAAAAGACAAACCTCAAAAATTCTGATTTGGAGTAATCTAGACTTTTCCAAGAGGAGAGTTGGCCTGTTTGCTTGTGCGAATTCTAAGTGAGGGGTGTGTGTTTTTCTGGTGATTTATCACAGCTGCCTTTCACACAGAAACTGCAGCTGCTCTGAGATAGAAATTTGACGCTTCAAAACCTCGGGTCTGCTTTGCTTCATGTAGGACAGAGACCAGGGGGCATTGTTTTGCAGCTTCCTGACACAAAAGGTCAGTCTGACTGTGCAGATGGACAGAGAGCATTATCTCCAGGTGCAGCCAGAGGTTTCACGGTGTCTTTTTTCACGGGGAGATTATTTGAGTGAGCTAACGGCAGCAGCCTTCTATGGCAGCTCTGTGCTCTTTGCTGCTGCTGTGGGACATTTCCAGCTGCTGTCAGGTCCAGAATAAAAAGTCTAAACTTCAGTGATGCTCTCAGTTTCTCTAACCTCTGCCCTTTCCCTTCTCATAGATCTCCTTCCACCCGGAGTCTGCAATCTCCTCAACCCTGCCGCCATCTACGCTAACAATGAGATCAGCCTGGGAGATGTGGAGATCTATGGCTTTGACTACGATTACACATTAGCACAGTATTCTAATTTACTACACTCCATGATTTTCAACACTGCCAGAGACATCCTAATAGAACAATTCAAGGTAATGAGGTGCTAAGAATTTCCACTCAGTTAAGCTTGCTGCTGTCTTTGCAACACCTCAGACATGCTTGTGCAGGCGTTGTGCACACATATCAATTACTAGATTTATTGAGACAAATTTAATATTTCACAATCTTTGATTGCAGAATTAATTTCCTTTGAGATAATTTAGCATGATGTACATTCTTGAGGTTTTATAAATGTGGAGTGGGAGCCTTAGTGTAAAAAAGCCTTGGTCAACTGTACTTAACTAGGGAAATAATACCTACAGGATTGCTGGTTGGAGGTGCATGTGGTGGCTAAACATAAAACATGGGCCAACACTGAACCTGTGCAGGACTTGGCATGAGCTTCTCGATGGGATGATGCCCTAGAGCATGTCCCAAAACAGACACCCTGTTTGCAATGGGTGGCTGCTTATGCATTTTTTTCTCATTGTATCTTTCTGTTTAGAGGGGCTCTGCAGTGCCAGTCTTTGCCAAATATATGCATTGAGTGGAGCTTACCAGAAGTGTCCTCACTGCCTCAGTGAATCTGATGCTTTTTCACTACTGTCCATTACATGAAAAAAACTAGTTTTGGGTATCCTGAGCTTTGTCTTACTCCATTCATCCACTTTCTTTGCTGAAGGGGCAAAATTAGGCAGGACTAAACGAGCTCAACAGGTGAAATGATTTTGCTGATTATCTGGTGCTATGCTCTAATGCTGTCACTGTTTATCTTCCCAGTATCCAGAAGGGCTTGGGAAGTATGACTACATTCCAGGGTTTGCCATACGTGGACTTCACTACGATGTACAAAAGGTAAGCTGTACAAAGTTCACTGTCCTGGGCTTTGTCTTCCACTGTTATGTTTTGAGTGGAAATACATTGTCATTGTTTGCAGTAAAACCTGTCACCAAATGATCAGTGAGTGTGTGTGGCTGTGCTTTTCACTGCTTGGGTTCTTCCCCAAGGAAGGATGGCTATTGTGCCAGCCTGGCCTCCAGCAGAACGGGACATTCTAGCAAAGGTCTCTGGTAAACAGCCTTGCCAATTTAAAACTCAATTCATCCACAGGCTAATTAATTGAAAACTGAGCTTGTTTATGTGATCATTTCTGTCTTTCAGGAAATTTAAACAACAGAACCCAATCCTGCATCTACAAGTACTTGCCAGGGGCAGAGGCATAATGTCTGACTCTAAGAATAGAAATGACTTGTCAGGAGAATGCTTTAGGAAGCCTTCCCCACCCCCCACCCCGAATAAAAGGACTGCCTGGAATAAGATCCAAGCTACTTGAGATGCATACTTCTTAGGAGCACAGACAAGCAGAGGGCAGGCATTAGCTTTAACCCTTTTCAGTGCTTTGGCAAGATCCTCTGAAAGCCTGATGCCCTGTGATGTCATGCTGGCTGCTGCAGCCAGGCAGTCAGGTGGGAGTACAGAAGAGAAAGTTGCTGCAACGAAGTAGCTCTCTCCTCTGTTGAGTTTAAGCAAATTCAGGGAAGCAGGCAGTGCAGACTGGAATGTGTGTGCTGTTCTCCAGCAGGAGGGAAAAAAGAGAATGAAGGAAAAAGCTATAGAGATTTTCTGTCTTTTGTCCTAACTGTGGAGACAGCATGACAGCAGATCACTCATGCCTCTGGCCTTAAAAAGCAAGAAGTAGATCTGTGGGAAACTGAAGGTTCTTTCTCTGTTTAAATCTTTGGCTGCTATATCTGAGAAACACAGGCAAGTGTCCTGGCCAAGCAAAGCACCCTTTGAGTGAGTAGAAGCAGAGAACTCTCTTTTCTCAGGATCAGAATTTGCAAAACACACAGAAATTTGGGTTGTGCCTGTCTAAGAAAAACTTTCAGCATATTTACCTGCACTCCTCATGGATTTCTGGGAGGTCTGCCCACAGTGTAACAAGATGCAGTGATATGGGATCCTGATGAAAGAAGTTTGATGCCATATTCCTTGTGCAAGCTGCAGAGTGAGGTTTAGTGTGAGGCTGCTTTCCATGCCCAAGGACTTGTGTTACAGCTTCAGGATGATGGATGGAGAAGGATGGCTCATGATTAGGGGAGTCTGATAGAAAAAATGCAAAGAAAGCTCTGTTACCAGCCTAGTGTGCTCCTGAACAGCCTTCCTTCAATGTCTACTGGGGAGGGGAGAGCTCCTGTGTGAGGAAAATGACTGGGTGCCACTGTGCTTTGAACTAAAACTTGCCCATTTAGTTCTGCTTAAGGTAAATACGGGGGGAAATAGGTCTGTGCACAAAAAGCTCCTTTGGAATGTGTGTTTTCTTGAAGGTAGATAAGAATAGACTGTCTTGAGTCACAGAAATATTGTTGTCCCTGTTTTTCAACTGCATCCCTGTCTACAAACTGGGATGTAACAGACTTTGGCTCATAGAAGGATGGTCTTTTGCCAGAGGGGCCAATAAGAAGTCACAGTATGAATAAGCATGTCTAAAAGTAGCTGGAGAATAAGTGCTGTCTAGAGTGCATATATGTGGGATGCTCATACTGAACTTTATTTTCTGAATGTCATTTGTGTGGAACTTTAAACTTTAATAAGGTTTTAGTGTAAATTTTAACAATAACACAATTCTAACAATAAATATCTATCTCTTGTCACAGAGTCTTCTCATGAAGATTGATGCTTTCCATTATGTCCAGCTGGGGACTGCATATAGGTCTGTCAGTTCTGAAAATAATTTTCTAAATGCTTATATATGCAAAAGTGGATTTCTGCATCTGAATGTATGTTCATGGCTTATGTTGTTCTGCTTCTTTCCTGAGCAGAGCACAGTCTTGTCTGGCTCATCCTGTTTGCTCTTGCTTCAAATGCTTACCTGGCATATAATTGCAGGGAGTTATTTTTTTCTCAAGCATTTCAAGCCAGTGTGGGTGGGAAGACCTGGAGCTTTTTGTAACGGTTAATAGCACATCTGGTCACGTGCACTGCGTGGTGTTTTAGCTGCAGCTACAGCATGGCTGAGGTAACACCTGAGAGCAAGCAGAGCCAATAGGACAGGGCTCCTCTCTATGTGGTTCACACATGGGTCTGTCTTTTCCAGGCAGGAGTGTATCCCAGCAGTGCTCTGCTGTGCCTTGGGGGGTGATCTCGGTGTGCAAATTATACCTTAAAGCAACACAGATGTGCCAATAAAGTAATAATGCATCAGAATCTGGGCTTGCTTTAAGTCCTAGATGATCCTATTTTTCCTTTAATTCTCCAAGAAGAGCTGGGTATGCTTTGGTATAAGTGGCTGAAACAATGCAGAGCAAATTTTTTTTGTAAGAGCTGTGAGACTGGAGACTGAGGAAACACCTTGCCCCAAAGAAGAGAGGGGTTGGTGTGTAATAGAAGTAGTCATTTACAAATTTCAACAGCAAGTCTCCTGTAAATCCTATGTTATATTTTCTGAGCATAGAAGCTAATGTGTTTTTTTTCTCTTGATCTCTGCCCTTTTGCTGTTGAGCTTCAGTTACAGTAAACACTCCAAGAATATTAAGAAGGGAGTTTCATAACCAGAGAGAATTGGCTTCTTTGAGTGCCAGCTTAGGGGTGAGGGGACCACAGGGTTTGTACTGCCCCATATTTTACTTCAGCTTCATGAAGAGATTTTTAGTGAAAACACATTTTAATTTTTTTTCCCCTAGTGTCCTTTCATAACTACCTTTTTTGGAGTGTCCTTCTAAACTGTCCTTTGTTGAGCACAACTGAGGCAACATTTAACTTCTTAGATGCTGTATCATAACTGAGTAGAAAAGGAGAAAGGGAAAGTTACTGACTGCTTGAACGAGCAGTCATCAAAATTGTGCAAGAGGCAGAACTTGCAGCAGTCAGATAACTGATGTTATGAACTGCACAGATCAACCATACTCCTGGTTCTGGTGTTTTTGGGAAAAGCAGCCTTCTCTGTTGAATGGTCTTAGTCAAGATCTTGTTCTGTCTAGAAAAACTGAATGAGAAGAAAACCCCATTTTAAGCAAGCCCTTTTCCTACACCTTTTCATTAAAGATGTGTATCTCATGGAAGCAACCTCTCCAAACCAAGTTAGTTACCCAGTGCTGCCCAAGTCAGGTCATGGGGCTGATTTGTGGGGCAGTCCTGTCAGCAAATTGACTGCAGGCAGAGAGAAGCCTCTGGCTGGACTCTTTTGGAATGTGGATAAAGCCCCTCAATTAACTTTCAGGAGCAAATGAGGTATCTGAAGAATGTCTTGGGAAAGATTTTATGTGACTCTTTAGAGCTGTTGGGCTCCCTGCCTGTCTCTTTTGAGCAGGAGGAATTTTTGTCTTTTAGGACAGAGCCTGTTTGCCCCTTCCTATTTTTCTCTACTGTTTGTAGCACTGTGCAAACTGGTGGTTATTGACAAACTGTGTTGTTTTGTGTCTAGAGGGCTCAAACCAGTGCCTGATGAAGAGGTGATCGAACTCTATGGTGGTACGCAGCACATCCCCCTGTACCAGATGAGTGACTTCTATGGCAAGGTATTGTAAGCCCTTGGCTGCTGAGATGCAGCAGCAGCTCTTTGAGCAGCTTGGAAAACAGGGAATTGTGTGCACATGTAAATGACTGCAGCCTCCTTTGGAAAGGCTTGGTCCCCAGCGAGCTGCAGTGTGTTTTTGTTCTAGTGGGAATATGCCCCAGAGGTTATTTAGCAGTTTAGCATCTGAAAGACATCTGCAAAGCATTTCTGAATACCAGGGCTATTGGCCTAGAGCTGAATGGCTTTGAAGACTGATAGGGAGATGTTCCCTGTGCTGGTTCCTTGGTCAAATCTAGCTCCCCAGCTATGGGCAGCCTGCAGTGCTGGTGTTTGCAGTGAGCTGTTTGGGAGGGGCTCTCTGTGTGTAGCAGCAGTAGGGTGCTTGCAATGCCTTTCTCTCTTTGGTTTTGGGTAGGGATCTTTCCCTTCATGTTGAGGATCTCCCTCCACACTCCTTCAGAACTGCTCAGGGGACATTATTTATAGGGTTGTAGTCCATGAGTGTAGGGAGTAGTTAAATACTGACATTCTGTCTGTAGGAGCTGTAAAAATCCTTTGATTGCCTGAACTAGAGGAAGTTAGGAGGGATTTTTCTTCCTCGAGTGTCTTGTGTGGCGCAGTGGCCAAGCGGGACCATTCATGTCCCTTCTCCCAGAGCTGCTTTGTTTCTTGCTTTAGTTCCTGTGCCTTAGGGGAAACTGGAAGGAGAAGGGCAAACTTCCTCTGCTAATATCCCTGTGAGTCTGCTCTTTGAGGTCTCCAGAAAGGTCACTTCTTGATTTTTCTCTTTCTCTCTTGGGAACAATTAATCTGAGTGGTTGCTTTTTGGATAAGTATATACTCTGTTTATAGCTCAATGATGTTTCCAGCTTTGAAAAAGGACATTTTTGTTTAGAATTTGACCTCTGTCTGTAAACTGCCCTTGATTGGCCTCCTCCTGTGCATCTCTCCTCACTTCTGCCAAACTTGAGATGATTTCATCTTTCTTTTAAAATAATTATGAACATGAAACTTGTTTCAAGTTTTGGCCTTCTGTAGGACCAAGTGCTTATGCTGAGGTGCCTTTCTGTGCTTTGTATGTACCAGGTGCTTTCTTCTTTCCTGTAGTTGGTATTGAAAAATTTGGCCACAGAAGTAGAGATATTAGCTTAGTCTTTGTGAAGAGATGAATCTCCTCTCCCAGTAATGTAGTAGACTCCATGAACTAATAGGTGGATCCCAAAGAGAGCAAAAGTATTTACAGCTAATGGCATTTGCATTCAGCAGTGTCTGCTCAACCTGTGCCACTGAGTGGGAAGTATTTTCCTACATTAGTGAGAAAGATGGAAGAAGGGTTAAGATGACTGCTGGTGTGAACAGGTGCAATGAACTGGTGAGGAGTGAGCCTTTAGCAGGGGTCTTTGATTTGTTCTCCTCATTCTGCCGTGCTGATGTTGCTGTATGAGCAACAGGAAGGTTGCTAACAGATAAGAAAAGTGGGACTGATATGGCTGAAGTGTGTAAATACTCTCCCTTAAGGGTTTCCTGGCTCTGTGTTAGCAGGTGTGTGTGGACAGCTGCCAGCATCCCAACACCTGCAGTAGGTGGGCACAGATCTTTTGCAGGGTTCGACTCTGCAACTGGTGGGGCTTTACATGTCATGGCCTGTAATGAAGGTGGAGATCTCATGGGTGTTGTAGAAAAAAACAGATGTAACATTCTGAAAGCACATTCCAATTTTTGTCATGACTGCTGTTACTATGTCTGCCTAAGGAAGTCGAGGCCACTAAAGGGAATTGGGAGAGGTTGGACTTGCCCTGTAGAAAAATGACACAAGGCACAAAAAGGAAATCAGAGTTGACAGGGTAAATCTTTGCTATTAACACTGAACATTTACCTGTCTCCTCTGTTCTTCAGGTATTGAGAGGTAGAACAGATCATTGCTCTGCTAAATCCCATACCTAGTTATTTCAGTAGGAACTGCCTGTCTTTGTCCCTCTTGCTTCTTTCTCAGAATCTCTGAACAGGAAAAAAAGATGAAGGCTGTTTACAGAAACTTTTGGTTTTGCTATGGGAGAAATATTCCCTTAGCAACCAGACATCAAAATGGACAGAAGTGTTGGAAGGATTCAGTGAGTATCCTAAGCAGCACCACTGCGTGTGCTATGTGGCCCTTTGTGTTGTCTTCTGCTGTAGATGAAGTTGTCCTGTGCTAGATGGATGGAAATTCTATAATTCCTCAGCACACCAACATTGCTTTTGATTGCAGCATTTTTGGTAATAGACCTCAAGCAAAATGCTGTTTGTTGTTCCTCTGCCCTTCTGACCCCAGTTTGTACTGCCCCAGGTATTGCCTTTAGACAGGGCTGGTCTCCTGCCACCGTTACCCAGCCAGACTAAACGGGAGATGTTCTCATGTTACACGTCCTGGCATGACAGGGCCACACTTGTGTCATTAGGCAGCAGGGGTCCTGTCAGCTTCCACCATCTGCACCTTCTGTGGTGGTCTGGATGCTGCTTTCATGTCTCTTTCACACAGCTCTAAGAAACACTTTCTGAAGCGGGCCAGTACCACCCTACAGCATTGCAACTTTGCAGCATCAGTACTGGATTGCTCAGAACTTGTGCACAGACATGATGGAACTGGATTGCCAGGGCACTGCTGGTGACCAGGTTCATGGGGAGGTCTGTGTGCTTCCCAAATTGATTTCCATTAACAGGACCTTAGTAACTGTTCCCATTCTGGTCTGGAACTTTATTGATGGAAAATGAAAAAATTGATCCCAGCTTTATCTTGCAAGGGAGACTCACTGCAGTCCTCTGCACAGGTGGTACCTACATAATAAACAAAGTTTATTTTACTGGAAAGCCTCTCTGGGGCCGAAGTTGGCTCTTGGCCTGCTGATAAGTTTGTGATTGATAGGCAATTCATGACAGCAAATGTGTGTGAGAGCTGCAACTCTGCCTAATACAAGGGGAATAATTCCTTGGTCAGGATATAATTGTCCATTTCCACTTGACTGCTGGAGTTCTTTTTCCTCTGGGTTTTCTGTAGTGACAGGCACTGACAAATGGCTTGTTGGAGTGATTCTTACACTGCTTTGTGAAACCTCAGTGAAAGGTGGTTTGAGCAGCTTTGGTGCCCTGTGTCCAGTGTCACAGCCTGCTTTAGATGAACAGTGTGGCATCTTCAGCAAGGCCCTTGTCTGCTGCTGTAGCAGAGCATTATCTGTCAGCACCTGTATTAATGCCAAAGTCCAGGTGGGAAGCAGAGGCTGAAATAAAAATATCTGGGACTGACTCCCTGCCTCCTCCATCTTCATCCTGTGGTGAATTATGCTGGGTTTGTTTAATGATTTATGTAAAGGAGACACCTCTCTCTTCAAGGTTGGTGTTTTGGTTGAGAAGAGAGGGCTGCTTGCTGAGTGGCTGGGACTTCCCACACTAACGTTTTTCTTTTTGTTAGCCTGGAATGTATTTCAGATGATGCTGAGTAATATGAGTTTGTTTGTCGGCTTTATTGGGTTTTTTTCCCAGTATTTTTGGTTTAATGCCTCCCTTTTGTTTTTTGCTTTCCAGGGTCCATCACTTAAGCAGTTTATGGACATTTTTTCTCTTCCTGAGATGACACTGCTCTCTTCAGTCATTGATTACTTCATCACTCATGGCATTGAGTTTGACCAGGTGCATCTCTACAAGGACATATCTGTAAGTGAAATGTCAACTGCCCCACAGCTCACACCCCATCAGAGCTGTGAGCTCTGCAGCACAAAAACCCAGGGGGCTGGCAGTGACCAGCCTGATATGACAGCTCTGTTGTCCCTTTAGATCAAAGCATTACCAGGGAATGTTCAAAGCTGTGTTTTCAGAAGATGTTTGGGTTCAGTCTGTACTGCAGAGCTGGTGTTTCTGGTGTGTCTTGTGTAGGAGTGCTTAGGCTGCTTAGGTCCTTCCATGGGAAATATGTCACAAACCTTGTGTAAATGTTTGCTGGTTCTGCAGACTTTTAAATTATTTTCATTAATATCTCCTTTTTCAAAGAGCCGTGGTCTAGCCAAGGAGTAAACTCCTGTACCAAAGAGTTTACTTTATACAGTGGTGTTTGTAAAACACCTGTCCTTGCTTGCTCTGAGAATCCTGTACCCCTTGCAGCTGCAGAGTCGTCTGATCCAGTGGGTGACTGTAGCTTTCATGTGTCATTTACTCCAAGGTGTTAAGTGGCACTTGAAAGGGCTGTGTGGGATTATCAGCATTGTTGGGGCTGTTTGACTTCTCAGTTAATGCTGTAGACAAGATGTAAGTGCTTGAGATTGCTGCTCTTAATGACTTATGCTGACAGACAACACATTTTCCTTATTGCATTCCTTTTTCCATGGAGAAGGGTTTTTGATTGGTACGTTGTGGGAATCTTTGGTTCACCCACTGGCTGTTCAGTTCTGGGAGGGAAATGAGGCTCCATGGGGAAATGGAGCTGCATGTCTGTGCTGCTGCTTTGTGATAAGGATCCACCTGTCAGCTGTGTGTCCTGACCATCTGCTGATGCTTGATAGAAACGTGCCAGCCCATTTCCCACAAGACCTTGACATGTTTCAAGGGTGTTGGATATTGATTTTTCTCTTGGGGTGGGGAAAATGGCAAGGAGGGATACAGCTGACTCCTGAGGCCTTTTGTGAAGAGTATTTTCTGAACCTTCTTTTGAGATCAAACGGATGTGCTCCTAATTGAACTCTTGAGAGGAGGGGGATGGTTGCCACAGCTGATACATGTCCAATGCAGGGCAACTGGTAGGGTCCAGCCCTCAGACTCCTGAGTGCTAATCCTGGCTTTGTCCTTTTGGTGAGAATGTGGTCATCCCTGAGGAACAACTAAAGCAGGCAAAGAAGAGAGCTATGACAGCAAATCTAAGGCAATGCCTGTAATCTATATTGAAATTAGGGACCATCACGTGCTCTCACCAGAAGAGTTCTTGCTTTCCTGTACGATGAGGATAAACAAACATTTTTGCAAAACTTCTCCCTTTGCAGTGCCCAAGTCCAAGTGCAAAGAAATGCTTTGTGAGCATGAGCACAGAGATCCTTCTGTGCCTGCAGAGAGGTGTCCCAGAGGACTTGCACAGCCCAGCTGTTAGGACAGCACTGGCTTAACCTGGCACCCTGCTGTAACTCTTGGTGGTACTGCTGGTGCAGCCTGTGTGTTTGGGAGCAGGTTTAGTGCTACAGGCACTGCACTGAGCCAAAAGGGCAGACCCTGGGCTATGGTAAAGGCTGAAGCTGACATGTAATTAAAGTAGTCCTGTCACACCAGTTTGGTCACTTCATATTTGAGAGTAAGAATGTACAGTTTACCCTGTTTCCCCTTGGAGGCATTTTTTTGAGCCCTGTTTGACACCTACCGAGGCTCCAAGATTTTAACTGCAGAAACATTCTACTTTCCCTTTTTTTCTTCTTCTTTTGTTTTTTTGGAGGGCAGGAGTTTAAGGAAAGAGCACACTGAATTTTTTTTTCTCTGCAAAGGTAGTTTTGACACAAGTCCAAAGTTCTGCTTGCTTTTAGTGACAGTGCTGGTTAAGAGAAAGTTGTTTTCTTGTTAGAGCTCCTGCTCTCAGTTCAGATTCCTTCCAATAAGGCAATGAGATGTGACCTCTGCCTTTTTGCCCTTCAGATACACATGGTGGAAAGAAGCTCCTAAAACTCTATTTTGAAGTGGTATTGCCTTCATCATCCCCTTTTAAGTTGTAAATTGTGGTTCTCTCCAGCTCTGAAGGAATTTTTTTGGAGTCATGATGAGGTTTCCCCAGCACTGCCATGAGACCAGTTGACTGTGTGGCAAGTGTCACTGTAGTTATGTCAGTGGTGAGTGTAGGACTCAGTCTGAAAGGGCAGCTCCTGAAGGGGCACACACAGTGTAACAGGAATTTAAGGGTCCTGGGGAAAGGAGGCATTTACTTTGCTGTGTAAGTTGTCAGGGATGAAAACAGTGCTGTTCAAACAAGCATTTGCATGTGCAGACGCTGCAAACTGTGTTGCTGCTCTGGAAGTGGTTTTGTGGGTCTGGCATATCTTGCTGGATGGAGACTCGGGCAGAATCTCAGTTGGGTGTGTCCAAAAATGTGCTGTATCTTGGCTTCTGGCCTGGAAAATAGAGGATATTTGGATGTCCTTGACAACATCTGTTTTAACTTGCTTCCCTCCCAGCTGTGTTTTGTGCCACCCTCCCAGTGGGAGCTTCTGCTCTGCCTGTGCACACTGGCCACCCAGGGCTAGGAGCTGTGGGGAGCACCTTGGGATCACAGATGCTCTCTGCTGCTGTTCACCCCAGCCATGCTCCTGTCCTGTGGGTCACACGTGGCAGAGCTTCCACAGGCACGGGGAGGAAGAAAAGCCACCTGGTGTCTGAGACAGTACAGAGTTGGGACAGTGAATGGTTTTGGAGTGGCACAGCCTTTATTGCCTTGGAACCAGTGGGGTAATGTGTGCTCGTTTCCAAGAGCAGGAAGGAACTTGTGCTTTCACAGATAGGTTTTGAGGGTTTTCCCCTTTCACTGCATCAGCTGAGCCAGCCACCCTGTTCTTTTGGCATCTTGGTGAGCCTTGCTGGGCAGGCTCTGCTGCTTTGCAGTGATGGAGCTTTTGTTCATTCAGCAAGGAGGGGATGTATCACTACTGCCTTGGTCCTCAGCAGTGGCAGTAGGTTTACATGCTGGGAAACAGGAATGCCATGTTGTAAAACTGAAACATTTTCCCCCCGCTCTCTTCTTTAGGATGCAATTAGAGATGTTCATGTGAAAGGAGTGATGTACAAATGGATTGAAAAAGATATGGGTGAGTTGAATAGAGCTCTGGTGCCAAATTGACTTGTCACTTCCTCAGTCTCTCTTTCGAAAGGACTGGTGGGGATGAGGAAGGCCACTTTGGTGGTTCATTGCCTGCCTGCATGAGGCGGATCTATGAAGGCAGCTGTTCTAATAACAGAGGAGTAGAAGCAGTCTTACCCTTAACAGGTCACAGCTGTGTCCAATAAGGATGAGTGCTATAAAAGAGGGGGTTGGCTGCTCAGGAGTCAGTTGGGGTCTGCTGGCCATGCTGAGAGGAGGAAGGGTCAGGTGGCTGGGTGAGGGGCAGAAAGGAGCTAGCAAGTCAGGAAGAAGGAACAAGAAGTCTGTGTGTTGCTGCCTGAGGGTAGGGTTTGAATTTAATGTGTGCTTTGTACTCCTGGGCCTGGGGAATCACAGCAGAAACGTGCTCAACTGGGAAATCTCCATTTACAGCTTTGCTTACAACTCCAGGGAATGTCTGGGTTTCCCTTCTAACTAAAAAGAAAGTTTGCTCCTCTAAACAATGTTAGGAAAGGAAGGAGTCAGAAGGCTGTGTGATGCTGCATGTGGAAGGTTTAGCACTCTAAACAGTGTTGTGTCTGTCTCAACTATGACATATGGTTGCAACTGCGACAGATCTAACTCGGACTTTTTGCATCTTTAGTGGTATAGGGGCTAGTTTTGGTTTGGTTTATAGAAATTTGGTTGTGACTTATGCCAAAGTGTTCTGATTGATGCTGTGTGTTTCATTCTGATACAGAACAGTATATTCTGCACGGGGATGAAATCTATGCTGTGCTAAACCGCCTGGTGAACCACAAGAAGAAACTGTTCCTCATCACAAACAGTCCCTTTAGCTTTGTGTGAGTACCATTATTGCTCATCAGTGGGTCACCACGGCACAGCAAGAGCTGTGCAGGGTGCTCCCTCCTGGGAGCACCTGCAATTTGCACAGGACAGGGGTTTTTGGCAGTAGTCATGGAGCTCTCTGGGAACTGTTTGTGGTGAATGTTGCACCCACAGCATTGATCTCACTTTTTGAAGAAATTACAAGGCTGTGGTTGGCCACAGCATTACAGAGCTGACACTTCCTATTGCCTCTAGCAGTGTTTGCTGCATCACAGACTTCCCTGGGCTTCCAGTGGTGCAGAAGAAAGTGTGTGACAGCTTGAAACAAAGCATTACATCAATAGTTCATACAATGAGACAGCCTTGGGGGGTTCACAAATCTGTGTTCTTCTCTCTTACTGAAATAACAGTGAATTGAGGGCATACTGTTGTAAAGATGCAGTGTTGGATGAAAAAAGAGTACTGGATGTGTTAATTTTTCTGTTCCTCTGCCCTTAGGGACAAGGGAATGAAACACATGGTTGGCAAGAACTGGCGGGACTTATTCGACATGGTCATTGTGCAAGCAGACAAGCCCAACTTCTTCACTGACCGGCGGAAGTACGTGTCCAGGGCAGGCCTGCCTGGGGCTGGGCCCCTCCCTGCAGGGAACTGCTCCCCTGGCTGCAAAAAGCAGAGCTTTGCTAAGCATAGTCTAACTCCAGGAGGTATTCAGCCTTCCAGTGTCCTCTCAGATACTCTCTGAGGAGGCAAGAATTGACCAGTCTGGGAATAAGTGGATAGAATGTGTGGAGCCAAGCAGAAAATATGTTTCTAAAATTGGCATGAGAGATGGACATTTCTTGTCTTGAGAGCGTGACAAAATCTTTCCTTTTCCTCTTCCCCACAGCAAGTGTCTACGTGGTTTGTTTTTTGAGGTTTGTAGTGGATACCTGCTGTTTGAGAACTGGCAGTTCTGGAAGCCTTTGTACATGGCAGCTGGGTTTTGTGGTCAGTTAGGAGCTGCCAATAGACAGGCTGCTGTCCTTACTTTGCTCTTTGGCTTCTTTACTTTAGGAACTTGTGTCTGCTTAGCTGGGGGATTGGTTTATTCTTTCCTTTGTATGTATTTTCCTCTCCCACTACCCAGACTCTTGGCATATGCTGGAGTAAACACATGGAATGGCTTTATAAGCTGTGCTGGCCTGGTAAAGGTTTTTTGCATGGGCTGCAGGTGAAGTGCTTTACAAGCACAGCCTGGAGCTATGATGATCTGTCCCTCTTGGAATAAAACCTATGGCTGCATGGTGCCCAAGATCCACTCATGGAGTGACGAATGTCATGGCAAGCCCTCAGGAAAAACAGGAGACCGCTGGGTTCACCTGGTGAGCTCAGCATGGGGACTGCTTTCCATTTTCTCTGCAGACTTGCTTTATCCTATTAGGACATTGCACGGTCTCTGCTGGGCTGGGGCATGGCCAGGTTGGAAGAGCACACAAAGTGTTTCATGGCAAAGCCTTCTTGCCCTCGGCATTTCAGAGGGAGTCATTATGGTTATTTTCTTCCTCTCTGTATGGGAAAGCAAGAAGTATTGTTAGGGATTTTGGCATGAAATGGTTACAGTCAATGGAAGCATTTTGAAAAGGTATTTCCCTTTCCCCTGAGAAAATAGTGCAGAAGGCGCAGAGGGTCACTTAGAACTCATGTAGAGCTTTTATTTCAAGTTGCTACATAGGTAAACAAGTTTTGTGATTCAAATGTCCTGGTTGCTGGGTAATAATCACCAAAAATCAAAAGAAGTTGACATCTGCCCCCATTTTTTTTCCCAGACCTTTTCGAAAACTGGATGATAAAGGCTCACTGCAGTGGGACAAAATAAACCAGCTGGAGAAGGGAAAGATCTACAAAGAGGTAAAGGGAATGGGTGCATAAGGGATGTCAAGTAGGAGTCTGAAATGGTGGGGACTTGTAACACACCTGCACTTTTGGAAATCACTGGAAATTGCTTGGTCAGGGCGAGGGGACTGTAGGACAATTGTTCACGTTTGATGTTTGTAAAGCAAAACACAGAAATCCTTGAAAAGAGCACCTGTGTGGGTAGAGGGCGTTTTAAGAAGACACACTCTGGGCTCTTTGCTGGCTGTGGGCAGTGGGAGATGCCTTCTGTCCCAGGAGCTCCTGCTGGCCTGGTAGGACACTGTCCCCCAGAATGCTTTCAGCATGGGCTTGGCACTAGGGATGGAGCGAGGGGGACAAGTGGGAAAAGGCAGAGCAGGGCCACATAACTTAAGGTGTGGGGTACTTGATTTTCTGCCCAAGGGAACCTGTGCTGAGCTACCTCTGCCAGGCTGGGTTTTCCCTGCTGCTGCCCTGTTTATGTGAGATGGGGTGGTAGGGAAACATCCCCTGGATGTGTGGGAGGGGCCAGTGAATGTCCCCTGCCCCCGTGTACAATGAAACCTTCACCCTGGGAGCTCTGCTCTGACGTTGTCCAGCGTGGCCAGTTGTGCGCTTTTCCCTCAGCTCTTCTGATTGTCCTGGTCCTGAAACTCTTGTCCTGGAGGGGCTCCCAAGAGTGTGGTAGTTGAGGCTAAAAAGGCACAGCTCTCTGAAACCTGTTGTGCATGCAAAGATCTTCCACGCTCCACTCCAAATTGTTGTCCATAAGGTTGGAAAATGTGGACTTGTGTAGAATAAAGAAATAAGGAATAAAGAATCGAGGGTGATCAAATAGGATACAAAGCATCAAGGGGGGTACAAAGCCTGGCTCCTGACTCTCCCCTTCTGGAAGAACCAGCATGTCTGAAGATGAGCTGCAGCTCTGGTGAACTGGCTGCCCTGGGTGTTGTCCTTGCAGCTGGTCTGTCCCCTGAGACAAGTTGCCTCTGGCTTTAGGACGGTTTGTTCTTGGTTATTTGAGCTGTCCAATCCCACAGGAAGAAACTGTTAGTGAGATTGCAGTCAAGTAGCTGGGACCTGACCTGTGGTAGCAGAGTAGGTCATGTCCTTGAGTAGTGCTGTTGGGAAACCTCTGTCTGGTGGGTCTGCCAAAGTGCTGGGCTGCTGGCCCATCCTCTGCCAAGAGCTCGGGGCTGGGAACGTGCAAGCAGAGCTCATTCCCAGTGGGTCAGCAGCTCCCTCAGGAGAAAAGGCACACCTCGCCCATGGAGTTCATTGCTGCATTAAATCCTGCTCTTGACCCACCTTCATCTTGTGGCCACAGGTTGCTCACCCAAGTGAATGGTGCACTGAGGAAGGGAAAATATGAGGAAGGTGGGCTGGTAGGATTCTGGGCTCCTCTCCAGTTCTTCCCCACCGTCATGTTTATCTGACTGCATTAAGGTTGTTGCCTAACTGTGGTTCCTAGAATGTGACAGTGTGTATCCTGGTTGTAGCCCACCCTGTCTCCAGGATTTTTGGTTTCTTGGAGCATCACAGTATGCTTCTTTCTGGCAAGTGTTGCTGGCCATGGACCTTACTGTGCTGGTGATGTTGCCAGAGGCCTCTGAGCTGTTGCTGTCCCCTGAAGCAGGGCTGGGTGGCAGTTTTTTCTTGTGGGTAGCCCATGAATGGGGACCTCAGGGATTGGTGTTTTGTCCTAGGGACTGGGAGGTGGAAGTGACCCTCTAGTCCCTCTGTTCCAACAGATGTGGTATTTTCTGTATGTGCTAAGTTTGTACTGCCATCCTTCTCCAGATCTGTTGTCTTAGGGGAAAGGAGGCCAGGACCTGGAGGTCTCAGAACAGGTCTGTGGCTCCGTGGAGCTCCAAGCATGAGTTTCCTGACTGCCAGGTGCATTGCTGTTTGAGGTGACTGGAGCAGAGCAGGAGGACTCTCCTCCTTCCAAGGCTGTGCTCCATTTCCCTCTCTGCCAGTGGCTTCCTGTGGGCAGCCCTCATGCGAGCAGCAGCAACCTTGTGTCCAAGAAGTGCAGAGGCTGCCTGGTCCTGTTTCTGGGCTGTTAATGGAAGTCTGCTCAGCTCTGGGGATGCTGCAGGAACAGAAGGCCCAGCACCCTGGTCCTGAGCAGCCTTAGCTGTGTATGCAGCAAGCTGCCAGTGGCTGCTGGGGGGCTGCCTTGTGTTTGGGGGCTTTCTGGCCAGGCTGGTGCTGGTGGTTGGGGCTGCTGGCTCGTTCCTGGAGATTGGCCAGAAGAATTGCTGCTGAGTGGCTCATAGATTTGCACTGACTGCTTGTGCTGGTCTGCTGGCATAGATGGGGCCATTGCCTTTCCTAGTGGGTTTTGTTTTCATGACTCATGTGGAAAACTTGTGTGGAGATGCAAGGGTAGTCCCTGAAGTGCCTTCTGTGTATTTATGGATGTTTGGAAAGCCTTGAAAGCTGCTTGGTGCTTTGCTTTAGCTGGTGTTTTGGGGTTTGGTTTGTTTCACTCAGCTGTGAATCTTCAGCCTGCCTTGCTCTTTGGCTTGGTTAAACAATTCCTGTGGACATGTGGGTGTTGTTGATCTTTGGGGTTGGGATGGTGGTCAGGGATGTAGAACAGCTCCTGACTCCAAAAGCCTTGCCTGGCAGTGCTCACCTTCCCTCTGGTGCACCCTGTCATGTGAAGTCACTATCACCTGCAACCAACAACTTCTAAACCCAGAACACCTGGGGTTCTTTCTGCCCATCCTCAGGCTTTTCTAATTTAAGTATCTCTTGGCCTTTAAACTGCTTCCTTTTGTTGCCTTTTTAGACCATGTTGTCTACTTGACTTGCTGTGCCCTAGACAACAGAATTTCCCCTGAATTCCCTGTTTGCAAAAACTCTTTGGAAGGGTTTTTTCCTTTTCCTCTAGCCTTAAAAAACCTGAGGGATAAACAGGGCATTGTCACAGGGGAAGAAAATGAAGTGAGGTGGGGAAGGATAGAAACCCCTGGGTGTGGATGGTGGGGCAGAGAGCAGATTGACATCCTGTGTGCAGCAGTACTAATTACACAGGACTAGAAGCAGTCTGGCCCTTGATGGGCCACAGGTGTCACCAATAAGGACAAGCCCTAATAAACAGGGGGTTGGCTGACCCTGAGTCAGGTGGGAGCTGCCTGCTGAGCTGAGAAGATGTGCCAGAGTCTGGGAGTCTGCTGGTCCTGCTGAGAGGAGACAGGGATATGGGGCTGAGAGGAACAGAAAAGGTGAGATGTTGGACAAGGAACAGACAGGGATAGGGGGCTGTGTGAGGAAACAGAAAGGAGTTAGCTGGTCATGCAGAAAGAAGAACAAATCAGAAGGCTGTGTGATACTGCTTGGGTAAAGTTTAGTCCTCTGAGGGCTGTGTGGTGCTGCCACACAGGAACAGGGAACAGGGCTGAGTGATGCTGCTTGTAGAAGAAAACAAGGCTGAGAGAAGCTGCTTGAACAAAGTTTAGTTCTCTGAAAAGTATTGTGTCTGTCTTGACTGCAGCATATGTAACTTATGGTTGTGGCAACCACAACATCATCCCATGAGAGTGCTCACACCTGCAGGTGGTAAGGTGGCCTTGTACCCACATTTCACTCTGTGCTCCTGTCACTTGCAGGGCAACCTCTTTGATTTCCTGAGGCTGACGGGCTGGCGTGGATCCAAAGTGCTCTACTTTGGTGACCACCTGTACAGTGACCTTGCGGTGAGTGAATTGTCTCTGCTCTCCAGGGAGGTGAGAGCAATCCCACATGGCTGCTGTGGCTGCAGCTGGGCTGGAGATAAGGCAGGGGCTGCTCTGAGTGCTCAGGGCTGTGCTGGTGCCCCCCCCACAGGACACACAGGCTTCCCCACTGCTGTCAGACAGAGGCAAGCACTGGAGAAAAGGCTCCTGAAGTACTTTCTGTGGGTAAAGTGTGAATTTGAGAGCAGTCTGTATTGATCCCACCTTTTTAGGTGCTTCATGCAACTGATCCTAGTGATTAGGAGATGGCTGTTACTGGCACGGGCCATGGGCCATGGATGGCTGTCCCCTGAGAATGTGAAATGGGAACAAACCCACTCTTCTAGGAACCAGGGCTGTGTTTGGCTTTCAGTCTTTATGTTGAATTCTTGGTTGTTTTTTCACCCTGACCTCCAGGACCTCATGCTGCGTCATGGCTGGAGGACTGGAGCCATCGTTCCTGAACTGGAGACGGAGATCCGGATCATAAACACAGAGCAGTACATGCACTCCCTGACCTGGCAGCAGGCTCTGACAGGGCTGCTGGAGAGAATGCAGGTAAACAGCTTCTGGCTGAGTAGGACAGGTTATATGCTACCTTCTGTGAATGAATTTTGGGTTTAGAATGGGGATGAGGGGATGTACCATCTTGCCTGTTCTCAAAAATATCTCATGCTCCTCCTGGTGCAGTGGGCCCTGGGTTTGAGAGTTACAGTGGAAATGGTAGAGAGCTGAGGTGTGGCCTGGAGCAGATAGATGTGATGTTTTCTACTGCTGTCTTTGCACAGATGTATCAGGATGCAGAGTCAAAGCAAGTATTGCTGGAATGGATGAAGGAACGGCAGGAGATCAGGTGAGCATTTTCCCCCCTCACTTGTGAGGTTTCTTAGGGGCTCCCAGGTCCTGTTTTGTATCTGGCTTTGGGGACAATGCTGCTGCTGGACTCTGGTCCTGCCTGGTGTCACTTGCCTCTGGGCCATGCAGCAGTGCAGCCCTGCCTGCAGTCTGGGAGGTTGGACTGGTTTGAAGGCAGGATGGGAAAGGGGAGTGCTGGGAGGGGTTGGTGGGCTGTCTGCTACTGCAGCTCCTGGCACTGCCCATAACAGCTGGAGTAAGAGTGCACTGAATATTCATGAGTCTCTGCACAGGGACTGGTTTGCATCACAGTCTCAGGAGGGTGACCTTGGGGTGATCCCCTAATGCTCAGGGGGAGTGGAGTGCCCCGGGGCTAAGGGAGTGGGAAGAATCTGTGACCACAGTTCTAGCTACAGAACATCATCTCTTTCTTCTCAGGTCTCTGACAAAAAACCTGTTCAACCCCCAGTTTGGAAGCATCTTCCGCACTTTCCACAACCCCACATACTTCTCCCGCCGGCTGGTGCGGTTCTCTGATATCTACATGGCTTCCATCAGCTGCCTGCTCAACTACGACGTCAATTTCACCTTCTACCCCCGGCGCACCCCTCTGCAGCACGAGGCTCCGCTCTGGATGGATCAGCTCTGCACGGGCTGCATGAAAACTCCCTTCCTGGAGGAGATGGTGCACATCCGGTGAAGGGCAGGTACTGCAGGCGGCAGCCGCAGCACAGCCGGGGCTGGAGTGAGGCCGGCCCGCTCGGCCGGCAGCACCTCTGTCTACCACTAAAGGGCGTCTGACACTTGCGTATGTGTGTAGAGGGTGTGTTTGTTTTCTCCCTTCACCGGCTCCATCCCTTTCCCTGACGTGCATTGCAGGCTGGACAGAGGGAGTCCTGTCTAGGAGTAGGTGAGATGGAGGGGCCAGTGCTGGGACACTGCCCCTCCCTGCTCTGTGCCCAGACAAGTGGCTCAGACACGGAGCTCCACAGCTCCAGTGCTTGGTGAGAACACCATGGGAGGTGTGACAAGGTGTGTCAGGTCTAGAGCTGCCCCCATAGAGTGACTCTGCAGATGGACAGGGAGGGTCAGGGCTGCCAGCTGGGCAACCACTCCAGCCCATCAGTGAAGGCATCACCTGACAAAGCATCAGCAGCATTACCTGTCCAGCAGCCCTCAGCCCCATCCTGCTCCCCACCAGACTGGTCTGTCCAGCTGGACACTGTAGTAGATCACTGGGCAGGATGTGCAAGCCTTGGGTGTGGGACTAGGTCACAGGGTCTCAAAGTTACTGTTTGGAGACATGGCTGATTTTTGAGAAAGTTTAAGGCTGTGTGCACTGTTGGTATTTTTGGGTTTGGTGCCATGTGACATCAATACTTTGGCAATTGATGTGCTGTGGTCTGTTGTGAGCTGCAGAGGGATGTGTCCAACCCTTCAGGGAAGGAGCAGGGTTGGCAGCAGAGATGGTGACCTTCCATCTGTGTCCACTGAGATGTGGCCTACGATGGCTGGAGGGGCAGGTGAGGGGGCGAGTGTGAAGTGCTGTGAGGAGTGTGGCCAGGCAAAGGCCTGTGGTGCCTTCTCAGCAGGGGGAAGAGCAAAGAGATGCTAAGAGTGATGCCAGAGACTATAGGATGGGACAACGGAGACAGTCAGGAGGCCCAGGAAGGTGAGAGCTGATTTAGGATGAGAGGTGCAGAAAGTGGGCTCTGCACCTAGCACAGGGCCTTGCTGGTCCTGTCCAGGCTTCAGACTGCCCTAGGGCTATGCAGGGTGTGGGGGAGCAGTAGAGTGCAGGTGAGGTGGAGAGGGAGTGGTGGGAGGTTTGTGCCACTCTGATACTGGTTGGCATTTAGAGCCAGGAGACCCTGCCCTCAGAACGGCTGCCTGGTGTGTGAGAAGTGATGGCTACAGGATGAAGGGATGGTCACAGTGATTGCCTTGGTTCTCCTTCTCCCCTGCACTGCCACACCATTTGCAGATGGCAACAAGGGTGACAGTGAGAGCTTGCTCAGGGGCAGGTGCTGTTGAGGTGACAGGGAGGAGAGAGGGAAAGGAGGGCCTGGCAGTGAGGAGGTAGAGAGGTGAATGAGTGACTGCAGTGGGGATAGGGGCTGTGGTTTTGGAGGGAGCTGGGGATGAGCAGCAGGGCAGGCACCAGGGGCTTGTGAGCACTGGGCCATGGTGGTGGCTGTAAGGGCTGGGGCTGTCAGTGTGACTCAGAGAAAGGCGCTCCGTGTGTCAGCAATCCTCAGAGAGTCTCTCACACACACACACACACACACCCCAAATCTTCTCCTGCATGTTCCTCCCCAGTGCTGTGCCAGGCTGGCCTGTCAGTCTGTCACGTGTGTGTCGCTGCCTTGTCTTTGTGCCATGTGCCAGCCTGTCGCACCCTTTCAAGATGCCTTGTGCCTGACTCTGTGGCTTGGACAATCTGTTAACGTGGCTGCCCTAATCAAACACCTGCAGGAGGTGCATGTGGCACTTGTCTTTGTGCTGTGTGTAGTGTGTAGCTCAATAAACGCCGCAGCATGTGTAACTAACTGACTAACCTGCTCCCTGCCTGCCTTGGGGGCACGACCAGCGGCAGCGTGGCTGAACCCAGCAGTGGGGTGGGCATGGGGCAGAGTGAGGCTGAGGCGTTCGGCACGGAGAAGACTTGCCCCTAGAGGGCACCCGGAACGGGTGGTTGGAATGGCGACTGACGTGACTCGTGTGTGAGCATGGGGCAGTGTGAGGGCACAGCGGCGGGCCCTGGGGCTGCCGTACGTCCCTGGGAGCGGCTGAGCTGGGCCCTGCGTGCTGGAGGCTTGGGCAGGCATCCCCTCGTAAGGGGCCACGACAGGCGGGGGGCGGGGACGAGAAGGGGCTGGAGCTCCCACCTGCTGTGGGCGGGCGGTCCCGGCGGGGCGGGCGGTGGGAGGCCGGGGCCGGGGCGGCGAGGCAGGCGCGGGCGCAGCCGGTGGCGCTGAGATGTTTATTTCCCGGCGGCGCGGCGCGGTGCGGTCCGGGCGGGGTCACTGCG
>VXBQ01011373.1:563140-591779 GCA_013400175.1 Phainopepla nitens | reverse complement strand
CCGTACCTGATAGTACCCGAACTGCCCCTGCTGCCGCCGCCTCCTCACGCAGTAGTAGGCGACGCCGGCACCCGCAGCCAGTGCCAGAGCGAAGCTCAGCGCTGACAGCGTCCCCGTGGCCACGGAGGCCGATCCCTGCGCCGCACTGTTCACCTGTGCCCAAAACAGTGGCCCTGTCACGGCTCTGCCCTGCACAGTCATGGTACAGGCCCTGCTGCTGCTCCCCAGTGGGACCGTGGGCAGCCTTCCCAAAATGAATCGTGCTAGAGAGCAGAGGACAAGGCCAGTTCTTGGCATGACTCTGTCACATCATCCCCAGTGCCAGGCCTGATGCCAGCCCTGTTCCTGCCTCGGACTCACCTGGCCAAGGTGAACGACGGGCGGTGGGATCCTCAGTGGCTCTGCTATCACGTGAATGATGCCATTGAAAGCTACGATGTCCCACTCCACAATCATCGTGTCATTGAGCCCCTTGGCATCCTACAGCACAGGACACAGATGATGACACCTGCCCAGAAAGGCTCCCCATCATTCCCTGTCTCAAAAGAGATGTGGCTTTTCTTTGCCTTCTGCCAAGGCTAAACCTACTGAGTGCTCTGTGCTGTTGCTTGCTGGGAGGTCTGATACATGGAGGTCATAGCCTGACTGGGATGGGATGATAGTGCCTGTCGTGAGGTTGAAGCTGAAGAGGATGACATTGCTGGATGACACATGGAGCTTCAGTTCTTCTCCTGTCAGTGTCTGAATAAACACCAGTGCACAGCGGTGAGGAATGGATGAACTGGTCTCTCCCTTTCCCTGCTGCTGTGCAGCCCCCCAGCCAAGCCCAGACTCTCTCCATGGCCACAGAGAGCTCCATTCACAGATAACACGGCACAGAATGACTGCAGAGCAGAGGGGATTTGCTACCCCTAGGCTTGTCAAAGCTCAGCTGGAGAAGGCTCTGAGCATCTTGACCTAAATGGCACTTCTAAGGGAATGGTTGGACTGGAGACCTCCAATCCACGGGTCCTCTCTAACCCGCATTCCATTCCTTCTCCTTCCCCAGACTATTTCACACTGTCATGCCAGCTTTGGTGACACTTGCTCTCCACTGGGGCTCCAATAGTTCATCCCTGCTTGCTTACCTCATTGTCTGCAAAGCCAGAATTCAGAGGGGCAAAGAGCGTTTTAGGAGCAGAGACATCAGACAAATACATGAAAAGGTCCAGTCCTTCTTCTGTGTCATTGGCAAAATTGAGCAACATCTGGAAGAGGTGGGCGATTTCCCCCATCAGCACATTGCTGGCAGCACCATGCCATCACCTTCCCTGGCCTAGGAGTCCCCCCACCCTGGAAATAACCCCCTCTGTGTCTGTAGCCTCTACCCTGCACACAGACCAAACCCCAATTCCTCCCTGTTCCAGCTGATCCCTCCCTCTGCCTTGCTGCTGCTGCAGAACCAGGAGGGCGTCACTTACAGAGTAGAAGGTGGAGAAGCGCTCCTGGTCTGCAAGCACGTCGGGCAGCTTCCCACTGCA
The DNA here is from genome assembly GCA_013400175.1 of Phainopepla nitens. Taxonomy (NCBI): domain Eukaryota; kingdom Metazoa; phylum Chordata; class Aves; order Passeriformes; family Bombycillidae; genus Phainopepla; species Phainopepla nitens. The sequence goes on along the minus strand of VXBQ01011373.1, from coordinate 590,259 downwards.
CCAGTACCCATCTCCCACAAAGCCAGCACGGCAGGTGCAGGTCACATCTGCAAAGGAACACCAGGGCATGATTGGACTCTCCAGTGCTGCCTGCAGAAACCACCTTTTGATTTCTGGATACCGGCATCATGTTCCCTCTGGCCCTGGGAAGAGGGGGTGTGCCCGCCTGCCCTCATGCTCCAGGGCAGTTCCCTGCCTGCTGCCCTGACACAGCTCTTGTGCCCAACAGGACTGTCCCCAGGGAAAGTGCTGGCACCACTCACCCTTCTCCCGGTAGCAGAACGCATCCCAGGTCTCACTCAGGTTGCTTCGGGAGCCATAGTCCACAATGCCCACATGGCTGGAGCCACAGCTGGGGTTGGGGTAGGCTGTGGGGTATCCAGCTGTGCCATTGTCCAGCCAACCCACCAAGCACAGATGGAATCCCATCTAGAAGAGGAAAATCAATGATTAGGTTAAAAACAGCTGTGTCCCAGGTTTTCTGCCCCAGTGAACATTCCCATCGTGCCTCATCCAATTACCTCCCACACACAAAGTGCTGGGCATGGTCACAAGTCCCTTCCCAGTGTACTGGCAAGACCCACCAGCCCTCCTGTTTCATGGGTGTAGATGGAGCAAACGGCCTGGCTGAGGGGATGAGAGATCACCCACCCATATGTCACCCCTACGCTGGCCCGGGCCCTGGGAGATGCATGGCCTGTCCCAGCCCCACGAGGGGACAGAGGCAGCCCTGACCACCCCTGCCCTGACCTGCTGTGCTGCTCCCAGCTGCTGGAATGTGGCCAGGGAAGCACCTTCTGCAGCACAGGCTGCCTGAGCCTGCTCGTAAGTGAAGTCGTACTTTTTTCGGGGTGACTGCAGGTGAAACACACCCATGGTCTTATCTGCAAAACACCAAAGCCCAGAAACATCAGTTCAGGACACACTGAGCCACCTCCCTGGGCAGCCATGTGGGTCCCTGTGTGACTGTGGGCAGCACTGCCAAGGAGGGTGGGATGTGGACAAGGCACAAGTGAGGGAGAGGCTTCCTCTGAGCCTTCCACACGGGAGCCACTGCCACCAGCGGCCAGCTCACATCACATGGGAGCAGACAAGGATGGCTCCCCCTCCCCATATGACATGGAGGGAAAAGGGAAATGTGAAAACCACACCAAGCTACAGAAGTGAGTCCCTGTCCCCTTGGCCATCCCACCCTCCAGCTCTCCTGAGGGGAGCTCCAGGCCAAAGGTGAAGGGTGAGGGAATGTGGGCTTTCCGTGGAGCACCATCCCTGGCGCTGCAGGGTTGAGCACTCACCATGGAAGTGCAGGTCAGTGCAGATGGCCTCCCGGTGGCACTGCCCGTTGTCCTGCAGGCACCGGTCTGTGGGGGGCACCACCTCCTCCAGGCACTGGACCCCGTCCCCGACATAGCCCTGCTTGCACTCGCAGCGCCGCTCGTTCTGCAGCACAAGGGAAGGGTACAACTGTGTCAGTGCAAACACACAGGTGCCAGCTGGGGATCCTTGCAGCCCTGTGGAGGTGGGGATGAGCCTTCAGAATGCCTCTACAGCCTGCTGGGGCTGTGACAGAGCTGTGAAAGGCCACATGGCCTGTCCTACCCCCACACCCTGGCACTGTCACATCGAGTCCTTGGCACGTGCTGTTTGTTTGAGCTGAGCTTTGAGGTACATGGCTCCTGACTCTTGCACTACACCATGCTCCCAGTCCTATCTTCCGGCCTGTGGTAATGAACTTTGGTTCTTCTGCAAAAATGGCTAGCATTGTCCTTGAAGGACCATCCAAGAGCCCCCAAAACAGCCCAGGAATGACACAACTGACACATCTTTTGCTCCTTAGACAGGAGTGGGGAAAAACGGCCTCAGCATAACATCCCCAGAGCTACCACGGCAGCACAGCGCCTGCCTGGTGGTAAGCACCTGCAGGATGAGCACAGCAGCCGAGGGCACCGGAGAGGAGGGGCAGGGGACTGCAGCAGGGGGGACACTGTCACACGGCCGTCCCAGGGCACCCAGCTGGGCAGATGTCCCCGGCCCCCGGGGCCGCGCTCACCGGGCCGGTGCTGATGCAGAGGGCGTGCTCGCTGCAGTCCCCGTTCCTGCCGTCGGCACAGCGGTCGATGGGCTCGCAGAGGTAGCCGTCCCCTCTGTAGCCGGGGGCGCAGGCGCAGGACACGTTCACGCCCGTTTGTGAGCACTGTGCGTGCCCGGCACAGCCCCCGTTGTCCTGGCTGCACATGTCAATCACTGTGGAAAGGAAGTCCTGGGTTAACTAAACCATATCGTGAGGTGTCCTGGAGGTCAGCCTGGCTCTCCCGCCAGTTGTCACCCCAACATGGCCATGAGCAGATGGTCACCTGCTGTCCTGTCCTTTTGTCTGCCCGCCCCCCTCACCACTGCCGTGGCTGCCCCGTACCTGAGCAGGTTCTCCCGTCCCCTTCGTAGTGCAGGTCGCACTCGCACAGGTTGCCGGCGCGGCAGACGGCCTGGGCGTGGCACGGGGGAGAGCAGGTGGGTGTCACCACTGAAACCAGAACACACCCGGCTCACAGTGACACGGGCACGGTTGCCACCTCCCGCCTCTGCCCCAGGCCCCCCACCCAACAGTCCCACCTCTCTCCCTCCCCCCTGTTCTCCTCTGCAGGTACCTTGCCCAAACACAGAGGTTTGTTACTCCATCAAACAGACCTCAGATCTTCACCTCGGCCTCAAGCCCTTCCCTGGAGCACCTCTGAGCTCAGGGACTTGTTCATGATCCAGTAGAGCTTTTTTTCTCTGCCCCTTCCTCACCACCCCAACCCTTGTGAAATTCAATAGTGTGTGGCAGATCTCAGGATGAGCCTCACAACTGAGAGCTCCTTTTTGGAGATATTTCTGAACAGCTGCTTGAACTTCCCAGCTCCTGGGAAAGCAGCCATGTGGCAGAGGGTCCCAGGGAATAGCAGGTGGGTCCCAGGGAATAGCTGAGCCTCCCTCACCCAGCCTGATTTCACAGCGGTCCCCAGTCCAGCCCTCGGCACAGAAGCAGAAGCCGTCGCCATGCAGGCCGCCATTGCACACACCATTCTCAGTACAGTTGCACTCTGTGAGGAACGGACAAACACAGCATTTATGCCTTAGTGGAAAGGCCCTGGGACAGCCACATGGCAGAACTGTGGTGTTGTGGGCAGGTGTGAAGGTGGGCACAGGAGCCTGACACATCCCTTCCTGCCAGTCCTGGCCCCCTGTCACACACGCCCTTCATAGAGGAAGAGAAGCCTCTGCACCCACAGTACCCCATCACTCCTCTCCCCTGGGTGTTTCTGGAATGTGTTTCTTACTCTGAAACATTCCTTGAGACCCCATGAAGCCCAGTTTGGGATGGGAGGATGGAGGACTCTCTTTTCCCTCCCTTTGCTTTTGTCTCCCATGGGCACAGGTCCCTGCTGAGCACATCCCAAGTGATGTTCTTTCTGTACAGGTTCATCACAACTTCAGTGTCCCCGAGCTCATAGCACAGTAAAATACTTTCTCCCAAACTGGGGCTCTCAGCTGTGCTCGACAAACGAGGAGGGGTCTTTGACCTCGTGGGCTGCAAGGGGGTCAGCCCAGCACTCCCCCGTCCCTGTGCCCCGGCCCCTGCACAGCCCCTCCGCGCTGCTGCCCCGCCCAGCCGCGGTACCTCGGCATTCCGGGCCGTATCTGCCGGGCGCGCACAGCTCGCAGCCCGTCCCGATGAACTCCAGGCTGCAGTTGCAGATCCCCGAGCCGCGGATTTTGTCATCGCAGGTCCCACGGTTGTTGCACGGCGCGTCCAGCCCTCCTGGGCACGCTGCAAATGGGGCACCTTAGTGAGGCTCTGGTGACAAAGGGACCCTGTGCTGGAGGGGAGCTGCCCGCTGTCCCCTCACAGACCCCGCACACCAGGTGCCCCTGAGTTGCTGCTCACGACGTACTCAGACCACAGACAGCTCAGCAGTCTGGGTGCTGGGGTCTTCCCATGACAGGAAAACTTAGGAATGGGGGCAAGAGGGACAAATTTGGCAGCCTGGGAAGAACTCCTGCTGTGATGTGCTGGGTCTGTGCTGTCCTGCCCCACACCAACGGCAGACTCACCCAAGGATGTGAGAGCTGCCCATGGCAGAGAGGGCAGAGGGCAGGTGTCAGGGAATGGTTGAGCACTGGCAACATCTAGAGGTGAGTGACATGTCTGACAGCCACCCCTAGCAGGCCTGTGCCCAGGGCTCTTCACAGAGACAAAATATTCTCCAAGGAAAGGGAACTCCCTGTTATAATCCCAGGGTATTGCTCCCTGTACCCTCTACAGGCTGGGGCTCCCTGCCTGGGGCTCTGCCCACCACTTTCCAGGGAAGCACACTCATGGATGTCGGATGTGCTGAACCAGTGATGCCACTTTCCCGCGGGGGACAGGGCCGGGGGGCGTGGCTCTTACCCCGGCAGTTCCGGCCGTAGTGGTTGGCACAGCACTGCGGGACCCACTGGCTGGACACGCAGCTCCTCCTGCAGCCTCGTCTCAGAGACCCCCTGGAAGAGAAGTGTCTCCAGGGTCTCCAGTGTCCCCAGCGTCTCCAGTGAGAAGAGTGGAAGCTGTCGTCCCACTCCCAAACGCGGTGCGGCCACGGCCGGGAGGGGTGGTGGAGCAGGTGGTTCTCGTAATAATAGCAGTGCTTGGTTTCCCCCTGCGAGGAAACAGGCAGAACACAGAGTTTGCCACACTTCTCACTGGCAACTCACCTTGACTTCTCTTGTGCCACTCATTCAGTTTTATGACAAGTAACAGAGGCTTTCTAACATGAGCTGGGGCTGGTGAGAATGGAGCCCCAAAGGAACCTCAGGGACATGCCAGAAGGCAGCAGTGAGAATGGGGTACAGCCACTGCCTCCCAAGGCTGCTCACCTTTTGCTATAAAGCACCCAGAACCACCCCCAGTGCTGCTGGAGGCACCCCTGTGCCACTATCACCCACACAGGACTGACCAAGCAAAGCCCACTGGACCCCATATTTTTCAGCCCAGCTCCTGCATGACTTGGGGCAAGGCATGGACCATGTGACTGAGCCAAGGGCTTGCCACATGCAGGTGGGCCTTCGTTTTGCTGCTAAAGCATGAGGGGCACAGGGGTGTTGTCATCTGTCCCCTAATGGACCTCCCTGGTGCCAAAGCTGTGAGCTTTACCCGTTCAACGGAGCCAGCAGGGCAGGGTGGCTCGAAGCCACAGAGTCCGCAGGTCTCTGTAGATCCCTGTAGAGGGGAGAAAAAAAACCTGACAACAACTCAATATGTGCTGCTGCCTCTCTTGGCTGCTCAGAGCTTTGCCAAGGAAGAGTAGCAAGCCCTCCAGACATCACTCTTCCCAGGCACAGGGCTACACGGGTGGCCCAGATCCTCATTCCCCTCATCACAGGTGCTTACCTGCAGCTCAACCAAGGTGAACTCATCACAGCGAGATCCCAGATCTGGTGGCTCCAGCAGCCTATCAATGCCATGAGCAATGCCCCCACTGAACTCCATGTGCCTCTGGATGATGGTGGCATCACCATTCCCCACCAGAATCTCCCCCTAACAGAGAAAGAAAGCAACTTGTGATTCTGGCACATCCCGCGTCCTGGCTGTACCATCCAAAAGTTGCTCGGTTTTGGCTGCCGTGGCTTCTTAATCACCCCAAGAACTCCAAAAGCTCTGTGCACATGTCCTTGACCACCCTTCCTACCTAGCAGCCACCTCTCCTAAGGATGGCCTCTGTCCATGCAACATGTGCAGGTTGTGGCACCACGGAGTTGGCTTTGCAGCCAGGTCATTGTGACATTCGTGTGCAGTTACCACACACCTCTGCACTTCCCTGCCAGCTGACCATGCCCTGTCCCTCTTTACAGCCCAGCTGTAGCCAGGGAATAGGGTGTCCCAGCTTGCAAGCACCCCAGCTCTGTGTTCACTCCCTGCCAGAAGCACCAGTTGCCCCGTGGCCATGCCCAGGGACACTTGCTCCATGGGAAGCCAGGCCTGGAATCACCAACACTCACCACCTGGGCTTTGCTGCAGCTGAATGAGATGGTGGAGCCATGCATAGTCCGTATGGTTTCAACCTGGGGCACGTTACCAGCAACAATCTAAGGGGGCAAAAGAAGATTGTGAAGGAGAGACTGGCAGAGCTGGCAGCTCATGCTAACACATGGTGAGGACAGGGGTCAGTGGTGTGACATGGCAGTCCCTGAAGCTGGTGTAGGTGGCACAGCACGGCTGTGCTGGGTTAGTCCCACATTCCTGCACAGGGAGAGACCAGTGTGAAAAAGCAGGGCCTGGCTTTGCTCAGTGGGAGCCTCCCCTCATTCATAGCTGTGTACACAGGAGCCTGTTTGTGAGCCTTGCAGCTCCCCAGAAGCTGGTGACAGAAGGTTTCAGCTCAGCCACCAGAGGTCACAATGACGCTGTAGGCGCCTCAAATGCTCAAACAGCTTTGGGTCTTCTCAAGACAACTTATATGCTGCGTGTTCTATGGCAGCAAACTATTTGGCAAGGTGACTCTGACACAGCCATAGCAGACAGTGGCACCTGGTGTGGCCCTGACAGCTCTGTGTGCTGTCACATGTACCTTGGCGTCCCTGATCATGTGTGCTTTGAGGTAGGAGGCCAGCACGTCGCGGTGCTCCCTGCGGTACAGGAACTTCTGCCGGTTCTCCGGGAGGGCTCTGAACGCGGCGTCCGAGGGCCAGAGCAGCGTGAAGGGTCTGTGCGCCGGGTCACCGAGCAGCGGCAGCAGCTCCGCGTCCTGCCGAGAGCACAGGGACCCAGGGGGAGCCCCGAGCGCACACTGACCGTGCACGGGCACACAGCACCGCCCGCAGGGCAGCGGGGCAGGGGCTCACCTGCAGCAGCTTGCTGTAAATGCTGTACCCAAAGGCCTCGGCCACGTCCGTGATGTTCTGCTGCAGAGGGAGGAAAGCAAACAACTGACACCGAGGGTTCCCCATTCCAACAGTGCAGGGGAGAAACCAGACAGGCAACAACTACAGTAGCTAAACACAAGTTTCTCTGTCACCATCATGCTGATGATTTGGCCTGGAAAGGGCTGGCATTCAGCTGCCACCACTTTTCTGATTCATTCCAGACAGACACTGCTATGGCAAGAGCTGGGATGAATTCCAGTACTCTATTGTGCTGCACAGAAAATATGTTATATTCTGTAAAATGCAGGCTCTACAAGCCCCTAATGCTTGCTTCAGGAGTCACAGAGAGGCATTGGCAAGCTCATGCTGCAATCTGCTCTGTGCTGGAAAAGGAGTGTAATGGTTGGCATGGGACAAGATCCTCCTGCCTACATCCAGAACTGTTCCCTAGTGATGGAAAAGGTTCCTTATGTTCCAAGTATGGCTATGCCACAAATGCTGTCACCTTCACGAGCCAAATCTGTCGCCTCAGACAACCCCTAGATAGTCAGGGACAGGGAGGAAGAACAGCCCAGCAGCTTTGGGCTGAGGCAGAACTGCTGAGAGAGATCCCTGAGCTCCACCACAGCCCTGACACCAGGGCATGGCTCCAGCCTTACCCGTGAGAGGTTTGAGGAAATGTTAAGGCCCACCAGGTCACTGGGGATGAGGATCTTGTTGATGAAATGAATGACCCCATTCACACCCACGATGTCACTTGTGACCACTTTGGCTTCCTCGTTTAGAGTGATGCTATTCTGCAAGAGAGGGGACCTGCTGAGGGCTGCAGCAGCCACAGCACCACCCTGGAGGTGTCTGTGGGTCCTGGGCAAGGCACAGCCACAGCACCTTCACACAACAGAAAAAGTGACATCCTGACAAATGGGACAGCAAAGGGAATTACCTCGTTCACTGTGATCTTTATTCTGTGGCCAGATAAAGACGTAAGGGACTCCTGGCCCTCCAGGTCACTGGAGAGCAACTTCTGGCAGCCCACCATGTGGTAGCGAAGCAGGTCCCGGAGGAGCCCTCTGCTCCTCCACTCCTCAAACTACAGACAGAAACCAGGAGTGAGGGCACACCGGGGCACTTTGCCTTGCACACAGGGCCCCTAGCCCCAGTGAGGGAGACCTGGATTGCCTGAGCTCCCTCTGACTCATCCCTGCAGGGACAATGGTCCCCCCAAAACACACTGGAGGCACAAAACCATTTGAGAGCTTTGGGAAATTTCAACCAGCTTGACTAGTCAGTGATGGGGTTAGGCTATTTCATTACACTGACACCCAAAAGCTGCCATTCTCTTACTCCTGAGAAGGAATAAGGGGTCTGTCAAGGGAGCCTTGCTGTTACCAGCCCCATGGGCACCAAAGCCACCACACACCACTGATCTCCACGGTGCCTCTGAGGCCAAAAGACATCATCTCCAACAAGGGTCTCCTTAAAGAGGAATATGTCCACCCCTGTCCAGGTTGTCTCCTCAATGAAATGCCTCCAAACTTCTGCTTTTACACTGATGGAGAACTGGAGACGCCTTTAACTCTCCACACTTCAGCCCCTTTGCCTTGATTCACTGGGCAGAACAGTCCCAGAGGGGACATTGCCACAACTGGAGCTGTCAAACACCCGACAGAGCTTGGCATGGGAGGGACTTACCACTGTGGTGTTTCCTATGAAATCTCTCTGTGGGACGAAGACTGTGAAAGGCCCTGCCCCGCTGAGTTCTTTGATGCTTTCTGCCTGTGTTAGAAGAGCATTTGTGGGAAGGGAAGCAGAAAACATTGTTCCAGTTAGCAAGACCCTTTGCAGAAAGCCTTAGGTGGGATTTACTACACAGATAAGGACAAAGCTGTCACCAACCTGTATCATCCTAAAGAACACGGATGCGTCTGGAATCCTTCCGAGCTCCTTAAACAAAGGAAATCAGCTGCTGTTAGCAGGGTCCCTTCCACTTGCTCCTCACCAACCAGCACAGAGACCTGCTCCTTCCACTCTGGGTCACTCTTCCACCCCAAAGAGACACCAGTTCTCCTGACACACCACAGTGACCTTCCCTCCCTCCCTCACCACCTCTGCAGGCACAGATGATATAGATGTTGCAGTGAGCTCTGCCTGCACCACTCACAAGTGCTGCAGGATGGACTGGACAGAAGATGGAAGCTGGATGGTCCTGCAGCACCTGTCTCATGGGTAACTGCCCTGTGCTCATTGGACACCTCGAGTGCTTCACAAAATCTCTGCTTTAATCTCACTGTGCTGCCACTGTCAGTTCTGGGATGCTGTCCAGAAGGCAGACATACCCTAGCAATGCAAACACCCTCTCCTCACCACAATGCCTTTCAGTCACAGCAGAGGCACACACAGTCCATTTCTTTTCTCATGGCTCTGCTGTGGGCACAAGCTTTTATTTGCCACTGCCTGAAAAGGTCATCAGCTTGCTTAAGCACAGACATTGTACTAGCAAGAGAACTGGACATAGACTGCTGCCCTCCAGACTGGGTCCCAAGTCCTGGCACGGCCACAGGGGACACCTGTCCTCATCCCACTGGGCAGAAGTGAGTTGCCTTAGGAAAAAACAAGACCACTCTCATTTGTTTATGACATGAAGCAAGCAGTCCCCTGGAGGTATGGCAGATGTTGCTGACAGCAGTAGAGTGTTCCCTCCCTTTGGAGCAAAGTCTCTTTGCCACGATTCTATCCCATAGCTGGCACACCAAACACACCTCTGATTTATGGAGAGTTTGCTCAAAGCACCTGGCTCCTCTCCCACACCACACACGTGTCAGTGTGACACCAAGACCTGCTCACCCTCTGGAGAGGAGGGAGGGGTTTGCTCAGGGCAGGGACACAGAAGGTGCAGCACACGCCTCTCACCTGATGCACTTTGCCACGGCAGGTGAAGCCATCCCCAATGCTGAGCCAGGAGCAGGAGCAGTTTCGAGTGCCAGGGCCCGTGTACTTGCAGAACCCAAAGGGGCTGCAGCCTCCGTTGTTCTGGCAGGGAAAGCAAAAGGCTGCTTGGAGGGGTTTCTCCAACCACCTGAGCTGCTGCTTGCATGTGGGAGCTGCCAACTCCATCCAGCCCAGTGAAAGGAAACCATCCCTCCCCCCTGTTTAGTGCCTTAGAATAAACCTCACCCAAATTCCCAAGGGTTTCCCAGCACCAAATCCTCCCATGAAATAAAATTTTCACACCTCACTTTGGAACAGAGTCCATGACAAAGCCCCTGATTCAGAGGGACAGTTTGACATGCCAGCAATGCCATGAGCACAGAACACTCTGAGGCTTTTGAGCACAAACCACATGAAAAAGACACAAAGGAAAAGCCCACATGCCTCCAACCCTATGTCCCTCTTTCCACCCTGAGGGAATGCTGGGTGACTGACATAATTGCAGACGACTTCAGGAGGCAGTGGAGACCAAACACACAAGGAAATCCTTCAGAATGTAGAAAGGCAAGACTTCAGCTACAACCAACCAGGCTAACACTGTTCCTGCTGTTAATTCTTGGGAGAAGGGAAAAATTCCAGCCTGTGGCCTTCACCTCTGGAAGCAGCCAAGTGCAGACATACCCGTGCACACAAGTTGATGGGGTTGCAGTGCCTCACACCATCCCCACTGTAACCAGGCAGGCAGTTGCAGGCGACCTGGAGGGAGAACAGAGCCTCAGGTTCAACCTTGGACCCAATAAAGGAAACACACAAGGGCTGCCCTGGACAGAAGGCATGTGGTGTAGCACCCACTGCTGCCTCCATGAATAACCAAGCTTGTGTCCACAACAAATATTACCGGAGACTGCCTTCAGCCTCTGGCCAGCAAAGCCATCTGCTCTCATGGAAACAGCAGTGTTTCCATGCTTTTCCAAAGAACCTCCTCTACATGGAAAGGAGTAAGCACAAAGCAGGGCACTGCAATGGACAGGACTGTCTCTAGGAGAATTACACAGCTGTGACAACTTCCATAATAACATTGCCCTGACACCCACCCCACACACTCACCTTCTTTGGGCCTGTTTTGATGCACTCTGCGTTGGTGTGGCAGCCCCCGTTGCTTTCAAGACAGAGATCAATTTCTGCAGCAAAACAGTAAGGTCAAGTTATTGGTGAGGGCTGCTCAAGGCAAGTGGGAACTGGTGATGCAAAGAGGTATTGGGAAAGCAACAGGGAGAACTTTTCAAGCTTGGGGAACACTTTCCTGGGAAAGTGTCTTGTGATAGCAAAGGAAGAGGGTGCAACTGCAAGTTTACTCCTGACACATGTGGGTCTCTGTGCTGTGACAAATCTGCCCACAGAAAATTCCAAGTCTATCTGGGTGAACTTTAAAGAATATGGGAGGACTGGACTGCCCCTAGCTCCATCTTCACCCAGGGCACCACTGTGGCAGACTGTCCTCACCCTCTGTCTCTGGGCCTCTCCGTTACATGCAGAAGAGCAAGAAACCTTGCAGGAATCTTTTTGTATGGGACCAAAACACTGGTGTTTTAGTCTGAAACTTCCCTTAATATTGATGCTGCTTCTCTGCTACCCCCAGAATACACCCTGAGCACTCACCCATGCAGAGTGTCCCATCCCCAGCATAGCCTTCCTTGCAAACACAGGTTCTCTCTCCTGGGGACACTTTGGTGCACACAGCGTGCATGGAGCAGCCACCATGGTCAGTAGTGCAGGGATCTATTTCTGTGACCAAAAACAAGAGGAGCAGAATCACCTCAGAGCACATAGGAATGATCAATTTTGCCAGAATTACCATCTATCTTAACAAAAAAAAAAAAATCACAACATGTTGTTAAAATCCCTTTGTTTCCCAATGAAACTGCTGGTTCTTTAAGGACATGGGGCCTTGCCTCATCCAGACCTGAGAGGGGTCAGTCCAAGTAAATAAGCTGAGCTTAAGTAACCTCCAAACTGGAAATCTTTCCCTCACAGCATTTGCTCACTGACCACTACTGGTTATGTGAGAAAAAGATATTTACCTGGACAATGTACATGTTTGGGCGTATTTGTGGGCTTTTTTGCCTTTTTTCCCCCCTTACTCACTTTCCAACAAGGGCAATACTGAAAAGAAATTGGAATGTCTACCTGTTACAATTTTATCACTTGTTTTTTCCTGGTCTGTTTGCTTTTGACATGAACGAGGTTTGTAATGCAGCTCTGGTGAAGTATCCCAAAATCCCACCTCATTTTGGCTCTGCTGCTGCACTATTACCTGATTTTGGTATAGCCAGCAAATAGAAGAATCACAAAATTCTAGGGAGTTGAAACACCCACATTCCAAGGATTCATGGCCAAAATTGTTATAACTTTGCCACAAATATTGTGATATTAGAATGAGTACAATCCATTCGTGTGCATCAGGCAGTGAGAACTGCCCTCCTACACTTGCCTGCCTTTTTATCCCTCTCTTGCAGGCTTTAACAACATCAGGAGCATCCTGTGTAAAGCGCTGGACTGGAAAACATCTCTACCAAAGCATGGCAGAGATCATGGGGGATGGTTGAGAGGAAAAGGATTTGAGTGATCTTTCCTCTGAAAACTTCCTGTGGTTTATTTCACCTTGTCTTTGCTGGACACACCTGTGCAATGAGTCCCGTTCCCTGTGTATCCAGCAGAGCAGAAGCAGGTAGGTAGGGAATCTGAGGAACTGTTGAGGCAGCTGAAACAAGACAGGGATAAACAATCACGGATAACACCTCCTGATTTGCTTGGCTGGTGGGCAGCACTGTACAAATCTGGCATATGCAAGAGACCACAATGACCACAGGAGGCACATTCCAGGTATTCCTTTACAGCTCCAAACACTCCAGTCATGCTGGCCAGGACCTGGTGTCCAGCCCAGGCCTCCCACAGTGCACCCTCACCACACCCATGAGTTTCTGCAAGGTACAAGGGGGATGGCAGGGTCCCTGCCTAAAACAGGAGTCCAGATAATGGATGGGGAAGTGAGCACAAGGGAGTCATTCCAGCCCTGTGTCGTTCCTTGGCAGGGGCAGAAGGAGCTTGTAAATGGCTGGTTGATTTGCTCCATGAATAAGGCCAACCCTGGAGTACCTTGGAATCTCTGCTTTCTGCCATCCACACAGGCTGAAGGAACTTAGAATGGATTTATGCTTGGACAAACAAAATCCTTGGGGAGACCATACATGGCTCAAGTCAAAAGAGTCCCCAGAAAGGAACTGACAGTTATGCATCTTTGATGAGTAGGCACCCTCTGCCAACCCTCTGCCGAGGTCTAAGCCAGAATCACCTCTGTGTAAAACTCACAAACACACAGGGATGACTCAGCCCCTTGTCTGTACTTACTTGGCCATTTGATGGCAAGTGTTATTGCATAAGTCAGTCTTGATTCCTGCAAGAGAAAACACAAATATAACTGGGAATTTTCAGCTGGGGCCGTTTCTGCCATCTAGAAAAGGAGCCTGCAAATCAGGAGCAATGCTAACTCTCTTGTCCTATGTGGCAGCAGGAAAATCTCATGAGATTTACATTTTGGCACTTTGCAAGGGAGTGAATTTGATGTTCTCTGTCTGAGCTAATGGTTCAATTTGATTTTATCTGTGTGGCCTCTGCACTAGTAGGAACGAAACAAGGACCGAAACCTTATTAATCCAGAATACAGAACCATTTGATTTTGGCCTTTTGAACCAAAAGATGAACTGCTTTCATGCTTGACATTTACACTAGATAGGACAGCTCTGCTTGATTTCTATTTCTAAATTCACAATAAAATCAACCTTTGTGTGCAAACCCTTAAAATCCCAAGGTACTTAAAAGCTCAGGTTTCTCTTCACCCAAATGCTAATCAAAATCCCAAATCTGTCTTCAACATGTTACTTTGACACACAACGACAGATTTATTGAAAATTGCAGACCATGGCCTGAGCTCACCTGAGTGAATGGAACTGTGAGCAGAAAAAGCAGTGCAGCAAACACACTGGGGCCTTTTGAAAATTCAAATGAAGCCCTGCCACCTTCTTAGGAAGGCAACAGGTGTCGTGACCAACCAAATGGAAGCTCCCATTTCTCTCCCAGAGCAAGAGGCTGTTTTTGAGGTTCCTCTAATCTCAGTGGGGGTAGAAGCAGGGATATGCTTTTATTGTTTTACCAAAATAACTTAAGGGCTTGTGTAGTGTTGGAGAAGTCACAGCAAATGCAGCTCGTGTGCAGCAATGAGAAAGCAGAGTCTGAAAAGGTTTTGGGGAATGCAGAGTACATGTGACTCTGTGGTCAGTGCAGACGGAGCTGCTCTGACAACTTAATGGGATCACTGAGATTTCTCTGCCACTGTTACACTGGGGCCCCTTCAGACTCACTTTCCTGGCAGGTAGGGCCTGTCCATCCTGGGAAGCACTGGCAGCTCCCGTCCCCATGCAGTCCATCGTTACAAATGCCATTGTCACAGGCACATTCTGCAGGGGAAATACGAACACCACTGTCAAACCAAACAGGGCTCACCAGCAGAGCCTTGCTGCCATTTTACTGGCTGCTCTGTTCCTAACCCAACACATCAAATTTCCATCAAGAAAATGTCACAGGAGTATCAAAAGAAAATATCACAGAAGTATCAGCTCTTGGTCCCTCACTGCCAGGCCAAAAAGCCCAGGAAGAGATCATCTGCCTCTGCTTGCTGTAGTTTGGGTGGCAGCAGGAAGAGCAGCACAGCACAGCACATGCTTGGTTTGAGGATGCAAAACAGAGCCACTCCTCTGACTGGCCACAAGTGCTCACCCCTGCTGTCTTTCTACCAGAGACCTGGCAGCCATTTGCCTGTCCCAGAGTCTTGGGACCCTTCTGCTCTCCCACCAGCCCTCCTGAGAGCTGAGATGTGGCCACTTTTCTGCCCTTGCAAGCAGTTTGGTAGAGCCAAGCGGCCGCAGCCGTCGGTGTCACCTGATTTGCAGTCGGCTCCGTATCGTCCCACTTCACACATCTCGCAGGCAGTGCCGTGGAAGCCCTCCAGGCACCGGCACTCCCCGCTGCCCTGGATGCCATCCTGGCATTCCCCGTTCCCAGAGCACCACCGGCCTGGCTTCCCGGGGCACATCTCGCACATGTGGCCATAGTAGCCGGGGCAGCAGACGGACCTCTGGAAAACCAGCAAGAACAAGCTGGGGTGAGCCACCCTGTGCAGCACAGACAAGATACAGCTTTATTGTGGGAGCTGCTTGATTCCCCTCTCTGTGTGACAGCCATAATTTCTGACAACACATGCAAGGAACAGATAAGGATGGAGTGAACACCCTGAAATGGGGTGTTTTGTTGCCCAGAGCTTCATGTAAAGGTTTTCACTGCCTCTGAGAAACACAGGCCCTTTGGTGAGTAACTGAAATATCCTGTGCCCCTCCAACTAACTCCTGCCTATGTCCTCAGTGTGTCTCTGCCAGGAGGTGATTTGGTTCCAAAGCCTGATTTAACTGCTCCCACTTCTTTCTGCATCTACCCATGGAGGGAAGAAAATCCTGACAGGACAAAGTTGAACAGTACAGGTGATGGGAAACACCATCTAATGAAGCAATGCAAAAGTGCCAAATGAGGTACAAGTGCTGACTGAAACTCTCTATGTGAGTACAGTAAGTCTAACTCCCTCTCTCCCTTTTCAATTTCCCATTCCTTCCAAACTTTCCAAGTGATGTTGCAACACCTCTAAGATGTCAATTTCACACAAGTCTTCCTTTTACCATTTTCTCTTTGATTGTTGTCTTCCAGCAACCCATTTTCACAAAACTGGTAGGGGCCATAACACACACAACATGAGGTGTGAGACCTTCTGCTCCTCCCTTTGGTTTGGCTCCAATGAGTCATCAGTTATTTGGGAAGGTGCAGGCACAAGCAGAATACCATCATTCATGCCTCATTTCCTCAGGAAACCAGACTGCAAACATTCAACTCCTTCTCTTCCTCTGCAGGACAAAACCCAGAGCAACAATACCAAAGCAGCAGATCCAGTCCATCACTGTGCAGACATTTCTGCAGATCTTTTGTTGTTCCAGTGCCCTCCATCTCCAGGATGGAGAGCGGCTCCCAGAGAACCCCAGTCTCAACTACAAAGGCACAAACACAGTCAGGATTTCAGCACAGCCTGCAGTTCGTTCCATGGCTGTGCTTCTGACACCCATCTTGCTTTTGCCAAAATGAATCAGAGGCAAATGTTTTTTCTCACCAGAGAAACTTTTGCACAGGTGAAATGGCAGCCCTCTATTTTTGCACCCGCAGAGCGCAAGATACAGCGAGCAAGATTGCTCCTTCCAGGGGGTTCCTGAGGATATAATTGACAGACACAGATAGGAGATATTACAATATTTAGACAAACAATGTACATTTTGGTGCACATGGCAATGCTGCTGCTTTGTATCTGACAGGAATAGCCCTAAAAATCTGAACTATCCAGAGCTGAGACCAATAAGGCATCTCTGGATGTGAGGTCACCACACAGTCTATTTTTTACCTGTCTTACCCCATGGTACACATTAGTGTGAATACTGAGAAAAAAACCAATTGGGAACTTTTGGGCATAGGGTAAAGGAGAGAGGCCTAAGAAGCCAGATGTAGCTGCTAGGCAATTCACAGCCATCATGGAAATGAAATGCTTGGTTATTTTCCTCTCTGGGAATGTTTATCTCTCACTCACAAACAAGCTGCAGGCACAACCAGCAATCTGCATGAACAAATCAATGGTCCAGGCAGGGAAATTCCTACAGGGACCCCTAAACTGGCTTTCCTAGATGATAATGCCAAAAGAGTCAAAGATAAAATAAAGAAAAGATATCACTTATTCCCTGTTAAGTGGGAGAACTGAAGGGCTCCTGAAATTCAGGCAAAGCCCAGTGCCAGCTCTGGGTCGAGCTTCATGATTCATGTCCATGTTTTTCCTGTGTAACCCTCCTTTGGTTTCTGCTTTTTCTTGCAAACCTTGGCAATGGATGAGCCACTGAGGACTCAACTCAAGGGCACATTTTTTCAGGTATCAAGATGACACCTATAGAGCAATAAAAGGCAGCAAAGCATTATCTACAACCAGCCCATGACCGGTCCCGTGAACCCAAGACTCACCACAAGAACTGATCCAGAAGGACACTTGATCCCCTTGTCACACCTGCCGCACCTTGACTAGGGCACAGAGAACAGGACAAGTCACGAGTGTGCCCTCTACCCACATCACACCATGACACTAATCTTGAATTACAAATGCTGCTCTACTGGCTGCTGCCTGGGACAAAGACATTTTTATCTCTGTGCCTCAAAACACCAAAAGAAGAGATCATACACTACATCTTTCCTGAGTCTCAGGGATTTTTTTACCTGTAGGATTCCTTCACACAAGGCTGCAAATACTTTTTTTCCTGATCTGTAGCAGGCAGACTTACCTCAGTCTGACACTGCAGTCTTCAGGTTTAGTGGCTTAATTGCCATGAGCCACAAGGTACATGCAAAGCTGGACTTTTGGCCATGACTCCCAGGCAAACCAGGGAGCATTTTCTAATGGAGCTAAAAATTGGGCTGTATTTTCCTTCCACAGCTGGGAGTCCCTTCCCTAGCCAGCCCCATGGTTAGCACTGTGAGGGTGGCTCAGCAAAGGAACTGAACATGATCTGCACAAGAGCAGATAGGAGATGCCAAATCTCCACAATGCCCCATTTCATGAAGATCATCTGGGGTTACACCACAAGTTACTGTCTCATCCATGAGGACAGCCAAAGCAGGTTGTCTGTTACCCATCAGTTTGGCTCAGCAGGTGGAGGAACCCTGTGAAATGGTGTCAGCTCCTTGGCCATCACCATTACCTTCAGTATGGTGGTGGTATTGGCAGTGCAGCGATTCTTGTGGACCTGGAGCACCTGGGACACCCCGATCAGGATGCCATTCTTTGTCTCAAAGGATTTTCCATCCAAAGGAATATTATTGACAAACTTCTGCAAAGCAGGAGATAGCAGGTGAGACAATAACCTTCAACTGCTTTTGCATGGATTGCTTGGCAGCTCCAAGACAGTCCTAGCAGTAAACTTGTGAGGGTGTGCAAAAGAGAAACAGGAGTATTGAGTCACCAGCCTTAGGAAGTGATAGGTCAAGCCAGAGCCTCAGATGGCAGAACAGTCTGCCTCCCTTACCTGAGTGCTGTTTTGGTAAAACATCAGCCAGTAGGAGAGCCCTAACATGCTGTTCTTATGAACTCCACTTCTCAAGTCTGCAGGCAAGAGCTTCTGTCCCAGTACAATGTGGTACTGCACTGTTTCATTGTCCTAAATCCAAAAGAATACAAGTGTTCTGACTTCATAGACTACAATTCAGTCAGAAGTATGGCATAAGAAATGTACCTAAGTACCTCTAATGGCTAATTAAGGCCACAGAGCCTAGTAACTCTCTGACACAGATGACAGATCACACTTGATGATTCTGATACTTGAGGAACTCATTAATGTTTTTTGGAACCTTTCAGAAGACTAAAAATTGCCACATGTGGAACATGTTGGGGCATCTATCCACATACTATTTTGCTCTGCACTTGGGGTCCAAATATTCTTCTCAGATCCCACTGCAACACCCCTGGAAATCCTCTCATTTCTCTGCCACATTTCTCCCAGCTTTTAGCATCAGGTATTCATCTCCTCTTCATGCTGAAATCCCCTGAGCTTGTTTAGTGTTTGGCAGTGTACCTGTCCCTGCACCCACCACAGCACATACTCAAACTGCAAGCAAGCAGTGAGCTTACCAGTTGGGTCACATTGGCAGCATGGCAGTACTCCTCAATGGAATTATTTCCAGGAACAAAAATTGTGTATTGCTCAGAGGACTCGACCGTCCCAATGAGCTGGTACTCCTAAAAAATGTCCAAAAAATTACCCTTGTAGTCACTAAAACCCAAACCACATGTGAGATCAATTACAAAGGCAAGAGAAAATGCTTGAAAATGGGATATACAACTTCTACTAAGCCACACACATCTGATTGCTTGCTCTTCATCATAGCTGACAGAAGAGCAGCTTCCCAGCTATGAAAAAGCCTTCTCTTTCTTCTGATTTTCTCTGACTTGTATAGGCATCAGAGCACCTGCAGTAGACAGGTCATCTTCCACTGTAACACATACCAGTGATCTAGAGATCTAACTGTAATTATTAACTCTTTGGCTGCTCAAAAGGGCTTTCCTAGAAGATCCCTCATGTAGGACACACACTTCCTTTCTTACCAGGCAGTCCAAATTTAGGTCCCCCAGTACAGGGTAAGGTGGGCATTTGCTCCAAAGACTGTTCTGACAGTGACAGCTGTGCTCACCTCCACTGCTTACCTCTAGCAACTCCCTGAATATGCTGAACGAGGCCACTGTGCTGAGCTGTTCCTGCAGACCAGGAGGGCTCGGTGGGATATCCCCTGGTGGCGGCAACAAAACCTGCAGAAAAAGCAAGTTCAGAGCAAGGCTGAGCAAGAGGCTGAGGGGAATCTCACTGGATTCCTGCCCTGCTTGCAAGAAAGGCAATTTAAAGGCCTCATTTTACACAGTCCTGCAATAGCCTGAACTCTTCTATCAGCCAAGAGAAGGGGAACTCTCCTCCCACTGGTCCTGGAGACAAATGTTTTAAACACTGAACACTGCTGCACAGGAAATATCTGTCAGGACCTTGTGATAACCTCATATATTTTGCCTTTATATCCCTTCCTAGTCGTCCAGACATGTGTTCCTCCTTGGCCCTATCACAGAAGCTGCTACACAAATCTGCTGCTACAGCTGCAGCATTTCCCAGTGCCACATGTACTGACATACCTTACTGAGGACATGGATGATGCCATTGCTGGCAGGGATGTCACTGACAACTACACTTGCATTTTGGATGGTCAATAGCTGCACAAGAACCAGAGGGAAAAGCAAAAGGATTAGGATGTGCCAAGCAAGTTCAAAACAAAAACGTTGTTCATTCAAGGCTGCACATGGTTTATCTGGGTACAGTTTTTGAAAGATGCCTGCCTTTGAGGGTACCAGTGTCCCACCCAGGCTCCCCACTGGATACAGCAGCCTCTCAGCAGTTAAATTTGAGATTGGTACATGAGCCTTATGTAAGAACCCTTACGCCACTTGTGGTGTTTATCTGCCATCTGGTCTGTGGGTTGAGAGTGGGTAATTCTGGCCCGTCATACTTTCTGAGCTTTTCAGCAGTGAAGACACCTTCGAGGAAGTGGGCTCTGAGGGGAACAAAATCAGATAAAGAAAAGATTAGGGAACTGTTGGTAATGACAGGGAGATAAGGCCATACCACCCAACATGCACATCCCTCACAGGAAGTAGTTTAGCATGTGGAGAGAACAATGGAGAGAATTGTTCTGATGTCATCTGACAGGGAAAATCTCTCTGCAAATACATGAAAAATAAACCCACTTCCCATGGTCTTTGGTCTGTTATGTTTTAAATGTCTACTTAATTTTTGCCTGCTAGATATTTAAATTTGCTTCTATCTTTATCTCAAAATATCTCCTTACTGGTCATGCACAAGAAAAAATCCATTTCATGGCTCTGTTACTATTGTTTGGCCAAGTAAAGCAAAAGCAGGAGGCTCCTTGTACCTGACTAAAAATGGCAGCATGTAAGAGGTCAACCAGAAATCTTTGTCAGTATTGCTCAGGTTCTTGATAGCTGCCTCTGATGGCACCAGGACAGTGACATTGGCTCCTGCTGGGATGCTGAAGAGAGATTTCTGTTGTCCAAAGCACAAAAAATGAACAAATAAGACATGCCAGTGCCACATCTATAGTGCAAAATACACCCAACAGCCATTCAGCTCTCGCAGTCACATGGAAGGGATGTGAAGGAACACAGCAGATGCTCAGCAGCACAGCAGGATCTCCTGGCTCTCCTGGGCATGGCAATCAGTGAATGCCACAGGTGCTTTAGCCAAAACAGCTGACACCTGATTGCCAAGAGAAAACCTGCTGCTTTAAGCTCTACCTTCCCAATTCAGTTTTTCTTCAAACACATTCAATCATACCCATAAATCCTTTTTGAATCCCCAACATCAGTCCTGGGGGAGAGACCGAGATAACTGCTGGCAAAACCAGTTTTGTATGCAGCAGGTCAGGTGACTTAAAGCTGTCCCTCATAGTGTGTTTCCACAGACTTGATGCAGTCTGTGGAGGGGCTTTCTTATTCTCACACTAGAGATAGGGAAGCAGCAATGAGAAAAGGAACAAACATGCAGTCTAATGTCCCAAAGGATGCTCTTCTGAAAAACACTATTAAAATGCTACCCCTTCTTTCGCTTCTGTGCTGTTTTTTGATGGCCAGGAGTTACAGATGGTACAACCATGAAAATTAAGTGTAACACAGCCCCAGCTTCCTCTTGTGAGAGAAACAAAGCCCCCAAGACACACTCACGACCCTTATTCTACTGCAAACTCCATAGCTTTTCTACATGCCTGCTCTGTAACCATTTCTCCTTTGCTTTGTTCTGTTTTCTCTAAAGAAAAAGATAAATGGAGTTGTTTGGTCTCTAACAGATAGATTCACAGACTTCATTTCTACAGAACTTACCCATGTGGGAGTCCCATGTTTCCTCTTACCTTAACCCAGTTGTAGAAGCCTACGAAGTGGGAATTCCTGGCCAGCTCCTTTCAAATAGAAACAACAGAAGAGTTACCTCTGCTGAGCACAGGGTACAGGGCTGGGGGACTCAGGGTGGGGGAAAGGAGCCCTTTGCAATATCAAATCTGGCAACAATGACTTCAACATTCTTCTCACTTCACAACCACTACAGGTACCATGTATGGTGAGGAGAGATGGACACTTCTAAAACCAAACTTCAGCCATTAAAAATATATTTCCAAATAAAAAACCTCTTTTCAACTCATCTGCAATGAGTTCGTGTGTATCAGGGACAAAAGACTGAATCCGCAATGGCCTTTGATATTTCTAATGACAGAAAATGGGCCTGACAGCTCTGACCTGAAAAACTCTCTGAACAACAAAGGAAAGATGACTTATTGCACAGGACAGGTGCTCCCTGCACAGGGATGAAGCAGCTTAGAAATTATGGTTTCACTGGCAGTAATTAGTCCTGGCATCACTTCTGTCCCTGTGGCCTTGGAATACACTTGGGCTTCACACTGATGCTGGTAGAAGGAGTCAACTCAGGGTAACAGGGAAAAGTAAAGAGAGAGCAAAGCCAGTTCTCTCTAGTCTCAAAAAGGCCTCAGACATTTACTCTTCACTAACTTTTAGAATGTCCCCATAGCACATCATGCCATCCCCAGCGTAGCCTTCAGAGCAAACACAGGATCTCTCTCCTCCACCAAGGGGTACACATGTAGCCTGCAATTACAAGGAAAGGAAGAAGAAATTAGAGAGCAAACACAGGTTATGTAGTGTTATACCTATCTCAGAATTGAATTCTGGCCTTCCAAGGGCTGGGCTAGAGTGGCACACACCAGCACCTTCCACCTGCTGCCTTTATGGCAGCACTGAGTGTTCCCCTCACACAGCTAAACCTAGGTGATTTCTTGGGTTGTGTGAACCCACAAAAATCAGAGGATCCATCTTTGGAGCACATCACTGCAGGCTAGTAAGACGACATAACAAACCTTTGCAATTGTCTCAATGCCATTGTTGCTGCAAAACCTGTCAGTGAGCAGGTGAGCCTCCCCTGCCATGCCAGCCTGAGGACAGCTCTTTAATTACTCACCAGGTCATGGCAGCCACCATTGTCCATGAGGCACGGGTTGATGGCATCGCAGCTGTGGCCATCACCAGCATAACCCCTCTTGCAGACACACTTGCTCTGCAAGAAAGAAACATCTCAGTTTTATAGACTTACCAGAGCATCCTCATTTACTATCCAAATAACGTCTAAGGCAGCAAAACTTATCCTTAATTTATTTTTCCAGGTTTTCTTCCTGGTCCCTAAAGACCTGGAAATGTGGAGTTTCCTTAGCAGAGCATCATCCTCTATTACAGCACACAAGCTGCCTGGTTACTCAAACACATTGATTCCTTGCATTGTTTGGCCGTGGGGGTCACTTGAGATGATGGTTTCCTCCTTTATTTCCAGGTCTTTAGGGAATAACACAGACTTTGTGAATGGCAGAAAGAGGAGTTAATTTCAAAGCTTCCTGCTTTCAAGGTATCTAGCAGAGCACATGCGCATCTCACCTCAGTAAAATCTGCTACAGCTTTTGTATCTTTTTTTCAGCACATTGTGCAATGCTCCCCATGCTCAGTGGGGAGAAGCAGCACCCTGAGAAGTCTCCTCTCATGTGCACCTTCCTCCTACCTCAACACGAGTTGCTCTTGACCCAGCTCCCTCCATAGACTGTCTGAACAGCTGCACATGCTCTTCAGTGCTGTGGTCTAGGGACAGGGAGATGCAGCAACTGGTGCCTTAGATCAAGCTGTATTACAGAGTGGAGTCCTGTCCCTTTGCCACACAAGTCCCAGAGTCGAGCAGCAGTCCTGAACACACCAGTGCACCTCAATGCAAGTGCACTGTGATGCTGCAGCTGGTGTTTCTGGCAGTTGACAAGCAAGCTTGGCTGCTGGCCAGCCCAATTTTTACCTCTGGCAATCCAAGGCCACCTCAGAGCAGCTGAGGGAGTGTTAATTCTAGCACCAGACTGCTTAGCTTTGCTCGTACCTGTCCAGGCCCGATGTAAACGCAGTCAGCGTTGAGGTGGCAGTTCCCTCTGCTCTCCAGCATGCAGTTGTCTATGGGCACACAGGTCTTGCCATCCCCAGTCCAGCCCACATTGCACTGGCAGGTGGCAGTGCCAGGGCCTGTACTGGTGCACAGGGCCTTCAGGAGAAGGGAGAGAGAAGGAATTACACCCAGCAGAAGGGAGAGAGTGCAATGAAAATACAGCAACAAATCTTCCTCACACTGTGGAGAATTTCTGACTGACCAACTCCGATTCCAGCACTGGGGATGGGGGGTGGAAGCATCTTCTCCAGAAAAGTCATAGAAAACTTCATAATAAAGTGATTCTGGAGACATTTAGTGTTTTAAGAGAGGTAGACACTTGTGTCTAAGGTGGCCCAGAACTCACAAGGCATTCATTATCATCGTGCAAAGCTCTTCCATTACACAATAAGTGTTCCCTGAAGAGGAGGACCACAATCTCCTGTCTGGATGTCTGGGATGGAATCAATGATAAATGGCAGATCTCTCTCACAAAAAGACCTGCTTTGTATCCAGTGCTATCCTATTCTCTTTTATATGGCCCAATGTCTTCCTCTGACTGAAGGGTCTAATTTATGATGAGGTCTGACCATTTGGCAGTGACTTCCAACATGAAGCACCACAGTCTTTAACCACGGATAAAAATGTAATGTTAACGGTTACTGGGAATATGAGTTGGATCTCACTTTCTACAGAGAAAGTAACATGTTAGAAGAGCTTGAGGAGAATATCATTGCAAACCAAAACTTATCTGTACAGCTAATCTGTGTGGCTGATAAAATATCTGGTATGAACCAGCCAAACTATCACTGGAGTGTCACATTTTGGCATCAACCCAAATGATTGACATCTTTAAAATGACTATGCCAAGGCACTTGTTATTCCACCTCATCTGACAGACAGGAAAAATTAGCACACAAAGTCTGTAACAGTCCCAGGAATGCTGGATCCCTGTTCTGATTGAGAGGAGCTGCCTCTCCAGGCTTCACAGTCTGACCCCACTTACATTCTGTGAACAACCTCCCCGTTCTGGCTGACTGCACAAGTCAATGGGCTGGCAGGAAAACCCATCCCCTTCGTATCCATCCATGCAGATGCACCTTAAAAGTATAAACACAAAAGGTTCACAGGTAGAGCAGTCCCTTGAGCAAGCAAGATTTATTACTAACAGGTTGGCCGAGTTACTCAAACACTCCTGTGCACACAGACACACAGAGCCACAGGGGTGGCAGCCATGTGCCTGTACAATGGCAGTGTGCCCCTGAATGTCTGCCCACAGACACTGACCTTGCTGTGTCATTGAGGCTGCAGACAGCATGCTGGTGGCAGTACTGAGACAGCCCACTCGGGCCACAGTTCTTGGATGTCTTGTCACAGAATTTCCCAGTGTAGCCTTCCTTGCAGGACCAGGACTGACACACCCCCCCACTGCCAGGCCTGTTGTCACAGACCCCATGGACACAGCCACAATCTGTCAAGGACATGCAGTAAGATCAGTAAGTACAAAAAGTCCAGAATCCACCACAGTTGTAGATTCCCAACTTTCCTTTGCAATCTCTCGTGACACAAAACAATAATTCCTTTTTCATTTTGACAGAAGGATGTCTGCTAAGAGACATCCATCACAAATCAAGTCTGGCCAGGGAACAGATCCTGCAACTACCTGGGTCCATGTTTTCTATAGGCTGTAAGAACAGACACAAATTTAGGCTATCAAGCTTAAGGTCATTGTCTTTTGTTTCCTAACAGGAGAGATCAAAATTAGGTTGATGTTTCCAAAACATCATCACTGTCATATCAAACATATTTTCTCCACTGTTGTTTGAAGGGACACACATGATGACATTTTTGTCACTTCTTTTATGATGCTGGTCTTGTCAGAAGGGAATCCAATATACATGAATTTGCACCATTATCCTTGTTCTAAATTTTCCGTTAGTCTCTCCATCAGAGTTACCAACCTTCATCACAGTTCTCGCCGTGCTTGTTTGGGTTTGCACAGATGTGGCAGGCTGTGCCTTTGAAACCTTCAAAGCAGTGACAGTTGCCATTCCCTTGTATGCCATCACTGCACTGGAAGGAAAACAAGAAAACAACCAAAGTGATTGAAACTCAGGGAAATGCCAAGGCATTGATATCCATCAAAGGCACTTTGATACTCGCAGTAACAGGACTTTAAAGAGTGGTGGTAGTAATACAAGATCCCACACAGCTAGACCTGTGCCCAACAGCCATGACCTAATTCACTCTATATATGTGCCATTCTCCCTGGATCTTCTGCTCCCACCTCTGTGGGCTTATCCCTGGAGCACAAACTCTCAATTGTACTTATCTCAAACTACACTCTCCAACCACACTGATGCACACTGCAATGCAGAAGGTTCCTCCACACTTACATTTCCCCGGCCATAGCATGGACTGGAAAATCCCCCTGGGCATGGCATGCAGTCTGGACCAAAGAACCCTTTGCAGCACCCAGGTTTCTGAAAAAAGGTAAAATTGGTAAGATATGACATGACTTAACAAGAATTTCCTAGAGTACTCCTGTGCTCATAATTGTCAAATTCTGGTCCTTGTCTCTGCCATGGAGGGAAACAGAATGCTGTATTGAGGATCTGTGTTCTTAGGAGCTCCTGCACTTAAATATTTTTCAACAATGACCCTCTTCCTGCTCACAGCCAATTCTTCTCAGAACAAACCATTATTTTCTGCTTGTTCTGTGATGTTGACACACAGGATGCATGTTTTTTATAAACTTTTAATTCTTTAATAGCACTGGTCCACTCACTCTTACTTTATCCTTGCCCAGGACTGCATTCCCATGGAGGGATGTAGCAGTCCTGGGATTGCAGGCCTTGTCATGACTGACCAAAGGAAGAAGGATCATAATGCAAACAATCAGCAGTGTTTAGTGAATCCATAGAGTTGGCACTGTGAGAGCTCAGGAGCTGCAGAAAAACATGAGGTCCATAAATTCACTAAGAGACACTTTCCCAAACCATCTGACAGTGGTTCATAAACAGGATGCAATCATTTTACAGCTTACAGCACTTTCCCTGTGCTCAGCTTCCTTTGAGAGAAATTCTAAAGTTGGGACACTCCAGTCAACACTGCACCATCATGGCTTCCTACAGCTTGGCTAGTCACAACAAGGATGCCCTATTTTTTTTATTTCTTGCACTCAGGTTTAGCTAAGCTGCCATCTAACGTTTGCAGCAGGTTGGTGTTGTAGTTGCCCACAACTATATGTAGTAGTCAAGATGGACAAAATGCTTTTTAGCATGCTAAATTTTCCATGTGCAGCATCATGCAGCCTTCTGACTCCCTCTTCCTTAGAGGACTGAAATTTCCCCGAGCAGCACCACAGGACTAAACTTTCCCCGGGCAGCGCCACACAGCATTCTGATTCCTTCTTCCTCCTGCACAACCAGCTAACTCCTTTCTGTCCCTCACATGGCCACCTAACCCTGTCTGTCCCCTGTACAACATCTTACCTTTTCTGTCCCTCACCCGGCCACCTTCCTCCTCTCAGCATGACCAGCAGACCCCAACTGGCTC
>VXBQ01011373.1:502408-562282 GCA_013400175.1 Phainopepla nitens | reverse complement strand
TGTTAAGGGTAAGTGCTTCTACTCCTCTGTTATTAGAACAGCTGCCCACAGGTTGGTACCCTGTCTTCTCTTGGACAAAGGAAAAGCAAGTAGCTCGTTTATGTGATGGTCCTGGAGACAGCTTTCCTTTTGCTCCCACCCATCCCTCTCAACTCAGAGTCAGAGCTCTTCCCGGTGAATGAGGAAGGGCAGAGCCAAGCTCCTCCCAGAGGGAATGTGTTCCTCCATCACACTCACCGTGATGGTTTGATTGCAGTACCTGGCGCACCCCTTCTTCAGGACGTTCAGGCCTTGTGGTTCGTGGATGTAAACGCATTCCTTTGGGGAAAGCGTTGGTTCCTGCACAAACAAAACAAGCCATTAGCACTGTAATCTTCCCCTTGGCTCTTTTTGCTGCAGAGAACAACCGTGCCTATCTCTGAGCTAGGGAAGTTCACCGAGGAGCCAAGGTGAACAACACACAGCTGTGGCAGAACTAGGACGAACCAAGGCACACAGTGGCCTTCCTCTTGCTCCCAAGAGTCCCCAGGCCTGAGCCAAGGTGCTGACCTTTAGTTCTAATAATAGTATCTGTGATAAGGGAGAGAGCAAGCACAGGGGAAGGAGAGGAGACAAGGGAGAGGTAAGGGTGGCAGGGAGGAGAAAGGGTGAGAAGGGGAGGAGAGGGTAAGAAAGAGGGGAGAAAAGAGATAGGAGAGGGGAGAAGGGAGGGAGAGTGGGGCATAGAAAGAGTAAGGAGAGAATGAGAGAGTGAGGGAGGGAAGAAAAAAGACAAAGATGAGGTGAGGAGAGGAAGACATAGGAGAAAGGGTTGCAAATAACACTGGAACAATGCTCAGTGACCTGTCTTGGAGTTGGGCACAGGTAGAAATGGGCCCCAGGTGATTCTGACTTTGCCAGCCTCAATCAGAGAGGAAAATGAGCAACTGGTGATTTTGCAGATCTCTACTTCAGGCATTCAGGCTGAGACAGCATTTGTAAGTTCTCCTGAAGGTCAGACCTCTCAGAGGACACCCAAGAGTTTAAGGGTGGTGAGCATGTCTCTGGCTTTCACAAACACATTGCAATTTCCTGGAACTTGCTGTTCTGCTAACCTCAGCATGGGATAACTCAAACAGCAGCACTCCTTCCTCCACCTTCAGCTAGCTCTGCTCATCTCTGAATCAACAGGGAGCACAGGCCTGGAACAAACTGTTTCTCACCCTCTGCAGAGCAGAAAGGTTGTTGTGATTCTTTGGCTGTGATATAGGCAGAGGCAGTACTGGATGGTACTTGTGGAATCAGATTTGCTTCTGAGACTCTGAGGAGCTGGCAAACCCTGCATGTGAGCAGGAAAGCTCTGCCTGAGGCAGAGCAGAAGTGCTAAAAGCTGCAAGTCTACAATTTCATTTAAGCCAGAATTTCTCACTATGCTCCCCATTGATTCAGCAAACAGACTCCAGAATAAGCTAGTGCACAGAGCAGTTAGTGGGCAACAGTCTGGGATCACAAAGCTTGGATACATACTCTCTAACAAGCCTCTCTACTGGCTGCCTTTCCTGCTCCCTATTTGTTTGAAAGTGGCTTGAGTTAGAAACTGTCAGTGTGTCTGTTTATCATTATGCAAAGAAATTACAGAAATAACTATAAATATTTACCATTTCCATGCTGCCAGGTGGGCAAACGCTGTTGTTGAGGGCCTCACAATCCACACAAGAGCCCTGTTAAGAAAAGAAGAGGCAAAAATGTAATCTTCTCAAAGGAACCCCCTCCCCATGCCAAGAATGCTATAGAGCTACTGTTCCCAGTACATATATCCAAAACCTCACAACGTGTATCTGAAATATTTAACTGCTATTAGTTTCCACACTCTGAAATGTGCCAAGTTTATCACTCAGGTAAAATTTCTCATGTGTCTCAAGGAGCTGCTTGTACCTGCCTGAAGCTGGGGTCTGTCTGCACTCTCTGAGTTTCTCTGCCACTAGACATCCTGCTAGGCTGGAAAGCACTTTGGGCATCCAAGCAGCAAGACTCACTGAATCAGCAAGGGGACACTCTGGTCCCTTGGGATTCACTGTGTCTCTCCAAACTTCTTGCTATTCAGAGCCTTGTCTTCTTTCCTCAGTAACCTACCAGTGATCAAACTGGGGAGCAAGCACCTCAAATAAGCTGTATGAAACAGTTCATGTGAGAATACTGCACAGCATTTGTTGGTCCTGCTATTGAATGCCTGCTTCCTGACCAGGCTACAGGACACCAGTGCTGACAGAGGTGGGAACAAAGCACTGTCAGTCGAGTTAGCAACCCTAGTGGGAAGAAGATCATATAAAGGAAAAGGCAAATGTACTTTAGAATGAAAGATAGGATGGGTGCACAGAAAGAACAACAACCTACAGAGAACATTCGCTGATTAGCAGGAAAGCAGTGCCAAGTGCAAGCAGAAGAAACACTGACAGTGCTGTCAAAGTTCACACCAGGGGAACTCTCAGACAGACCTCATTTCCCAAATGCAGTTCACACAGCCTGCTTTTGGCCCTCCAGGTGAGTGTGGGGTGCTGTGCTTGAGCATGAGTATGGGAGAAGCTGACTTACCATCACAATCTTATGTTGCTCTTCATTGCATCTGTGAGGCAAAATGGGAACGATTGAGGGAGGGATGAAGATGCCATCCAAAGTATGAATGATACCATTTGAAGCCACAATGTCTCGCATGTTTAAGGGAATCCCTGATTCATCCATCAGAATTCTTCCCTGATGCAGAAACACAATTTTAGCCCATTAGACAGGATCAGCTGCATAAAGCCAATGCAGGAAACAGATCGTTCACAACATCAAGGGCAACCACAAAAATGGTCAAGTCTCTTAGTGGAGTTACAGATTGGATAAGAAGCAAACCGATTAAATTATCTCATTTAAGTCTAGTTTTTTTAAGCAGAGAAGGAAGCAGAGATTGGCTGAAACCACATTGTTCAGAACCACATGCAGACTTTCTCCTAGCACAGAAGGGTTTGCCCCAAGGGGTTTTGATTCACACTTACATCTGCACTAATGTTGATGGTAAGTATCTGGTTAGCCATTGTAACGATGTGTGGCATCATTATCAGTTGCTCTACAGTCACCTGAAATAAAACAAGGGGGTGGTACCATGAAAAAGCAGGGTCAATTCTGTGCAGCTTACAGAATCTTTCTGTGATTCCTGCCACTTGGAAAACTTCTCAAGGGGACTTAACATTTACATTTAATGAAATACCTTAAAAACAAACAATGGGTCAGAGGGTAATCCAGGACTTCGTGTGAACTGTTTGCAGAACCACAAGCACAGCAGTTCTGGTGGCAGCTGCCTTGGTTTTCATTCCTTGTCTAGGTAACTGTCCAGCACAGCTGAAATCAAGTCTCACTAGGTGTCTCTTACTAATACAGCTGCAAGTAGGGTCAGACTAATAATGTTTTTTTTTCTAGGACATACTCAATAAACAATGAAAGTTCAGCTGGAAGCATAATAGTGAACATATTTTGACTGAAAAATAAGCTTAAAGGCAGAAAAAAATGTAAACTGCAGCTTCTGTACTCAGAAACTTAATGATTTGAGTAGAGAGTTCTGGGAACCAGGACAATTGTTATTTTTATGTCCTGCAGCAAACTCTGCTGGACAATATTTCAATTGTAAAGGCCATCCAACTAGGGAGCACCAACACTCCAGAAGACTCAGTTGCTTGATGGAGAGCACAGTGTCCCTTTTGGCAACTCCTTTCATGGCAAATATTTTGCCTCATCAGATCCTGAGCCACATCTCTGCTCCTCCAGGGGAAGTCCAAGAAGCAGCAACTGAAGTCAGCAACACTGTGACCTCTATGCCAGACAAAAGAGCTGATAAGGTGTTGGTCTGAAGGAAGTCTGGGCTTAGAGCTTCCTGCCTTACCGCTGCTGAAGTGTAGATGTGATGTTTCACCAGTTCCTGAAGCTTATTTATGCCCTAAGGAAAGAAGAGAACATGAGAATTAGATACCCCTTCAAAGCTCAGGAGTAAGAGGAGGCAAGTACATTTTCTTCTAATCAGTGACTGACAATGCCAATGCCTATAGCAGTGAATTCACTTGGTGATTAAGTTCTTTCATTTTCCTCTGCCCAAAGCTGGGGTGAGGAATGAAAGCTAAATACCAGATTTAAGCAATCTGGCTGACCATATTTCTCACTGCAAGTTCCATCAGCACCCACTTCTCTCCCAGAGCCTTACAGAAACAAAGACATGGTTTAGCCACCCCCAGGAAAAAAAACTTTCATCAACAACAAGATCCATTGCACAAAGTCATTCCAGTAGAGCCCAGTGCAACTCAGCCAGCCCAGGATGTCCTACAGTACGATGGGTTCCCACCTCTGTGAAAAGATAAATGAGCCTTCCATCTCTCAGCCTATCCACACCATCGTTGCTGGGTACAAACACTGTGAAGGGGCCTGGTCCATCCAGTATTGCAGGCAGGCCGCAGTTCTGCAAAAACAACAGAAGATTTCATCATGGATCTAACATGGGTTACTGAGAAGGGTCCAGCAGGAAGTGAGAGGAAATATTAACTCACTAAAGGCAGAGCGGTTGCAAAGCAAAACCTGCAAGAGGCAACTGGACACCAGGGACAGGTGTGTGATACAACAGAAGTGTAAGTGCCACAAAACCACAGCTGGGACAATGAAGCCACTGGTGGGAATGCAGCAAATATGAACAAGGGAGTCCTGGGCTAATGCTCCCTGCATGCTTTAAACACAGAGACCAAACTGTGGTCAAGAACCAAACATGCTTTGGAGAACAACTCTCCAGGGACAAGGGGAAGGGGACATGGGGAGGAAGGTGGGAAGGAGGTATGTACCCTTGCTGCTTGTGCCTGATCCCCTACAGATGTGAAAACTCCAATCTTTTCCATTATATTTGCTTAGGTGAAATAAGAAAATAAGAAATGACACAGAATAAAACATCCAGAAAGAAAGGCAGATGTATTTAAATGCTACTCAAAATTCCCTCCAAATCAGCAGCAGGCTTTGTACAGCAGCAATACCACAGCTTCTTAGGCAGACACAAACTTGCTTACCTCCAGGATAGTTTCAAATCTACTGAAGATCTCCATTGAAGCAAGGATCTCACCAATGGTTTTCTGGAAGAAGATACAAGGGGAAAACATGGCTGGGGCTGAAGCCAGGTCTGAGCATATACTGGAATGCCCAGCTCGTGGTATGCATGGAAATATCAACAGGAGACCATCATCCTCGAAGAGATGGGCACAGTCTAATGATTATTTGCTCTCGTTTAACACACAACCTTTCCATTACAAATTCAAAATGCATTACAGACCAACTAAAGAAAATCTTCATTTGATTTTTATGTGAAAAATGCTTTTTGATACTTGTCCTATAAGATACAGCTGAAGAAGAGCTTTTTTGCTCTGATTTTATTCATCAAAGTAGAATTCTCTTCTAATCCAAGCACTGCAAAAGCATCATTGTGAGATTTTTATCTGGCTTATGCCAGATAAAAGTAAAAGTAGCTATGCAGTACTATTAGCTACTTTTAAAGGTATTTTAATAATACCTAACAGGCCTTATCAGAGCTGAAAACAAAATAAACACCCTTTTCCCTTTACAAAACCTCATTGATTTGGAAGAATAATGACAAAAATTGCTTTTATTTAAGTGTTTATTCTGCTGTCCCATAAATGAGAAGAAATATGAATGCTTCTGTACCTGTGGGTTTCTGAGGTTGTCAGGGCTGGTTTTTTTCCTGAGGCTGTTGACAACATGTATGATGCCATTGGCTGCTGGGAGATTTGATTGCAAGATGTTGTACAGTTCCCCCGGCAGGTCTTGATACCGGAAAGATTTGATGTATGTCTGTGAATTAATAATAATAATAATGATAATAATAATAGGTTATTTCCTTGTGGTACATCTGTGTTATCATGATACAGTTATAAATCAGTCCTTATAGGTCAGCAAGGGGAAAGCACAGCCAGAGGTACTCTTGAAAAAATAAATGTAAGGGATGGCCTGGGTGTAAGACAAGCACTGCGCCCTACTTGAGTTTGGGTCATATTTTGATCTTGAGTGGTACCTCACCTGGGACACCCTGGTCCTGAATTGAGTGTGAGCAATGCTTGATCACAGCTCTGGATCACAAAAGGAAGCCCTGACCACCACATAGCTGATTTGGAGGCAATGCTGGAACTACAGCTTTGACTGCAGCTTTTATTGACTCATTATGCCTACAAGGAGTCTTCATAACAAAGCCAGAGCAGTCTGGCTCACTGAATGACAAGGCATGTGCCTGGTCCTTCCACTTTGTATGGATCCATGCACCAAAGCCTGGTGTGTGAGGGTGCTCCAAGGTTACAAACTAAGCATCCAAGTCTTGGTGCTGCAGCCATGATTCAAGTTCAGGCAAGCACGGCTTTTCTGTGCTTTTCATTTTACCATGTGCCTTTTGAATTGCTCCTCCCTGCCCTAAACTTCAGTTCACATCACTGAGGACTCTGTCTGAAACAAAGGAAGGGGAGTGAAGGCTTCCCAGATCAAAAGGCTCCTGAGTAAACAAACAGGAAAGAATTTTAAAAGGAGCATTGACACACTCAGTTTGGATTCCCCTTCTCCCAATAGTGCTTTGTCCTTTTGATGTATTATGACCTAGACCTCAAGGCCAAGGCTGGATCCTCAGAGAGGAAACAGAGGGCTCTCCCCCTTGGCCACCTGTGAGCTGCCATGTAGGAAACATGCAGAATAGAGAGAGAGTGAGCAGTGGATACTGGAAAATGTGAGTCAATAGGAAAAGGAAAGAAATAGCCTTCCATATCAGAACACAACAATGAAAATTTCTTTGCCAGGAGGACTAAGGAAGATAAAATAGAAAGAGGGGAAAAGAGAAACTAGAAGAGGAAATATTCAGCATGTGGCTGTGTCCAAGCACACCAACTCCAAGGGAGCATTCAGTCTGAAGGGAGACTTTGTTGCCTCTTCCATGTCAGCCACATGGATTTTGGAGCTGCTGATGGTGTAGGGAAAAAGTTTCTTCTCCAGAACACAGTGCAGATAGAGGGCATGGAAAGACCATTCACATGTCTGAATCTTGGTTGTCTGTGAGACACAAGATATGGTTGCTTGGTGTCTGGTCTTAAATCACTTTGCTTTAGACTGCACAAAGGAGCTTCTTGTTTTGATTACAGACAAAGGTTTTCTGGTGAAGAAAACCCATCAAGGAAACCAAGCTCCAGCCTTTCCTATATGAAAACAGTGTCCCAGGCCTTGAGAGGATTCCTTACCTGGCTAGTGAATGTCAGCTGATGTCCTGACAAGGTCCACATAGTCTTGGCTTTTATCATGTCTTCTATCAAGTGCAGTCCAGGAATAATGTGCATTCTGCACAACTGCTCAGCAGTGGTGTCCTTTGGGGAGGAAAGGCCACACGAAAAGGAAAAATTACACATTCTTTCAAAAACTTCATTTAACATAACACCATCTTTCTCCCAGCTAACACACAGAGAGAAATTCTTAGTATACAAGACTGAGCTTTCCTCTTCATTTTGATTCACTGGAGTAGCACTCTGGCAAAACTTGGAGACTGATTAACCTGCCAGTGACTTTAGAGGAATCCCCTGGACAGAAACCTATTGGACTTGGACACATTAAAAATTACCCTTGCATGCTGCAGATTGTAATATTTGCTGAAGCTCCTCAAGTGCAATCTTTGCCTATGCTGGACCATGCAGGTGGTCTAATCTGCTGAAATTACATTTAGTTTCTTCCTTTCTTCTCTGGGCTTACCATCATTGGTGTTTTTTAAAACAATCTTCTGTCAATATTGATTTAGGTGGAATTGATCCTTGGAGGAACAGGTAGACTAGGTAACTTGGGTGCCTCTCCTGATATATTTTCTATGGATCCAGAAGTTATTATTTTTGACCACAGGTTGAAATTCCAATACTTTGCTGTAATACTTGGCCCCTTTTGAAAATCACACCCCCAGGTAGTAAAAAGCCACTTAAAGTTTTAAGAATAGTTGTACATAAGAGGTTTGAGCTTTGAAAGAAGAATGGCCAGAAAGTCTTACACTTCCTGACATTAAAAACAAACAACTGTGTCAGTATTGAAGAAAGAAATACAGGTTTTTAAAATAATGTGAGGGATGTTACATCCTCTATAAGACTGCAACTTAGCCAGACAATAAAAAGTATTCCCAAGAGATGATTTCTATAAACAGTGTGGGCCAAAGTTCCTCTCTTGTGTCAATCAATTTTTACAGGCTGCAGAGCTGAAGCAGGAAAGAACCTTAAGATAAAATTTGCTAAAACCAAGAAAACTTACATTGAATTCCATTCTATCAAGAATGGGAAGAAGGGATGGTACAAAGACTGTGAAGGGCCCATATTTAGTCAGCAATGTTGAGCACCCAGAAGCTGTAAAAAGAGGGGCAGTGTGAAGCAGTTAGGCAGCAATGGTTTAACCATAGCAACAAATATTTCTCTTGTTAACAGCACAATTCAATCCACACATTATCAGCCTGGTGCAGGCAACAAGTATTTGTTTACAAGAAGGCAGAGGGAGTTTGGCACTGCTACCCTGTCCCCAGCTTGCTCCATCCCCCAAGCAAAATAAAAAAGCATTTACCAAACATTTTCTTGGCGATGTTTAGCTTCCTAATAAACCTTCCTCTCAAATTATGCTGATTTATCTCACCCAAGAGATCTTTATAGCAACTTCTCCCATCTCCAATCTCCCCTTCTTTACATACACAGCTGTGAGAGAAGGATGAAACATAACATAACCATTATAAACCATTTTGCAACACATTCAGCAATTGCCAAGTGAAACAACAAGCCAGTATCTACACTTGAAAGACCAATCCCAGGTCTAAGATCTTAGGATCATAGAATGGTTTGGGTTGGAAGGAACCTTAAAGATCACTTAGTTCAAACCCCGCTGCCATGGGAAGGGACACCTTCCACTAGACCAGGTTGCTTAGGGCCCCAGCCAACCTAGCCTTGAACTCTTCCAGGGATGCAGGTAAGGGCTGAGTAACTTCTGCCTAAACTGAGTGACAGGTAAAAAGATGCACATTTCTCCCAGGCAAGCCGATTTGTATCTACCCAAAGAGAATGGAGGTGCTTTCTCAGATACAAACAACATAAGTATTGTCTGCTCTAGAGCTCAGGGTAGAGATTGCCACAATATATTTATTGACACCTTTCTAATTAGATATTTAGTCAGTTGTAGTAATTTCAGCATCTGAAAATCTGAGGTAATGCATAAAACCCACAGGCTAAGTGACAATCTATCAAATAGCTCTTATGTGACCCCGTGGCTTCAGTGAGAAGCCAGCCCAAGCACATCAGGTAGCTATAGTTCATCTGGAGCTCACTGAGGGGCCCAGACAGGTTAATGACTTTTCCAGAAAAGCTTATCTACATGTGAAAATCTCTGTCCTGGTTCACAGGGATTTGTAGTCATCACTCAGAGACTACCAAAGATGTTTTTTCCCGTTTGGGCTTTGTCCAAGTATCAGCTCTGCTCTTTCTGTTTCCGTCATGCAAAGACATGTGACACAGGGGAGGAATTTGACATCACTCCAGCCTCAGAGGGCTCAGTGCCAGCTGCTGGGGAACAGATCTGTAAGGCAGACTGCACTGAACACTGTGTCCTGCACTGTGCTAGCTGATCTTCAGATAGGGAAACCACTGCATTTCAGTCTTGGCCAGGAGCACACAATGTGCAAGTGGATGCTAATAATTTTAGCAGCATTGGAGAAGGAAAGATCAAGGAGATGGGATTGCTTTTTCCCTTTTCAGTGTCTCAGAGAAGCTCTACCTTTACTTGAAAACACACAAAATTCTCAGTGAAGCTTTCTCTGGTGTTTGAGAGGCCATCATGCAAAAATGATTCTCTACCTGGCTTTACTTCTCATCTAAGGGGTACAAACTTGTAGCTGTTTTGCTCCAAAGGACTATGTGAAGTCTGGTGTTTCTTCAGTCAACTTCCCCCTTCTCTGTCACTCTGCAACTCTAATTTATTTATTGCTTACAGGCCTGACTGGGAGAAGAGACAAAGTCTTATTCCTCAGAAGCAAATGTGCGCAAATGTGAGCAAACAAGCCACACCTCTCCCTTTTAATGATTGATTATTAACTTCTACCACTATGAGCTTGGGGAGCTACCCCTCCAGCTCTCATCACAGAAGACTCTGCCACCCCAGATTTAAAGCATTTTGTGACCCATGTGCAATAATTTACAATGACTGATACAAAACTCTACTTTCAATAGGATTGTTACAAACAGATTCTTCTCCAAGGGCGACTCTGACTCTCTCTTGAGATCACCCTCAGTTTCTTCAAAATTCAGCTCATTCAAACCAAGTTGCTACTCTAGCTGCAGAATAAGCTTCTTTATTTGCAGTTTTCAAACTGGCTTACCTAGGAGTCCCCTGAGAGTTAATTTCACACGTGGCAGTCACGTCGCAAAGATACTGCCGGCAATTGCTGGAAAATGCCAAACACTCGGATGAAGGAGTTCTCCTACTCATCCCAGGCTTGCAAACACAAGTTGCCTAAGGGAAGGCAACACAGTGATCATAGAGCTGCTTTTACCTTCTTTTACCCTGTGAGTTATCCTTCAAAAGAGCTGTCTGGTTTCCCTTTGCAAAATCTGAGATGAGGAGAGCAGATTTCACCAACACATTCATCAATTCATGTGAAGAACTTCTCCCCTGGCCATTTTTCAGACCTTGGCTGTTATTGCCCTTACCTCTCCTGGACGTCTGTAAAGGCAAATTGTAGAGTTTTCTGGGCAGCCTCCATTGCTGTCAACACAAGGGTTGATGGGCTGGCAAATCTTTCCATCTCCTTGAAATCCTTCTTTGCAGGTACATTCATATGAACGTGATCCGAGAACTTTACATACAGCAAAGGGGGAACATGGAGAAGGAGTACAAGGATCCTGAGCTGCAATCAAAGAGATTAGAGGTGAGCAGAACCAAACTTCTGTTTTCAAAACAGCACTTAATGCAGCACAGCACACGGCAAGGCATGGAAAGAATGGAGCATAAGGAATTAAACTTCTAAAATTTCACAGGGAAATGAAATCATTCCAGACAGCAGACATGTGGAGTTTTTCATTCCGAGGAATTTGGATGACACATTTTCCATGTTATTTCAGTAACAGAAGTGTGAGTGACAGAGGATGCTTGGATTGATTCTGAATTTGCATCATATCTGAGGATACATGAAACTGCAGTTTGGTCAGCAAAACCTGTAAAGAGCCAGTGAAAACAGCTATCCATAGCTAGTTGATCACATGCATCTTATCAACTTTCTTTTAAGGAAACCAATTCACAAACTTAAATTTGAAATCAGTGAAGAACTCCTTGGACTCCGCATCTTATTATTTAAACTGGTTCATAGTCACCAACATCCTGCTGTCACTATTTAGTACATAGTCATAAGTGAGTGCTGGATGGAACCTGCAGCTCTAATTCACTTCTTGCTTTTATGACCAAGTGAGAGGAGAGCCAAAAGCTTGGCCCTTAATCTTATGGGTATTCCTGAAAAAATGGGTTTTAAACCTCTGCAGTGAAGTAGGCATTGTGTTCATGGTAATGAAACTCCTCTGCAGATACCAGTGCAATAGGAATTTTTCCAAACAGGACCATTTAGGGTCACAGAGAAGTTTCTCACCTTGGCAAGTGCTGCCCTGTTTTCTGTAGCCCAGCTTGCAGTCACACACGGCTGTCCCATCCCTCACCACACACTCACTGTTGGTCTCGCATGTCACACCTTTGCAAAGGGGGAGCTCTGCAATCACACAGCAAAGAGTTTCCCTTTGAGCATGTGAGGCACGGGTAGAAGATATAATTCACCTTACAGAATATCTGTATCTGTATCTCTGGAAATCAAGGCAAATGTGGTTTCTGAGGACCCCAAACTGGCACAGAAGCCAGAGGATATGAGCAGTGCAGGCAGCTCCAAGTTCCTGGCAGTCTAGGTAGTCAAGTCCCCCAAGGCTGAGACAAGGGATCTAGCTGGTGTCCAGAGAAAGAATAGAGGCATACAGAGATAGTACATCTTAACCCCTGTCACAAAGAGGTGAGTAGACTCCAGCTATTCCCTCTATCTCAATCCCCAGTGCTCAAATCTTCTTTCCTCTACATTCCCTACCTATTCAGTGCCTCCCTGCCCCTTTAGGGACACCCAAGCCCATATCACAGGTCTGCTCTCCCAGCCCCTCTGCAGCTAGCAGTGTGTTTACCTTGGTCACACCTGGGGCCTGTGTAGCCTCCATAGCACGTGCAGCTCCCATTCCCAGCGACACCGCTGTTGCATTCCCCGTGCACACAGTCACACTCTGCAAGGGAAGTCCAGACAAAGCTTCAGCCCTTGGGCTGCCAGGGAATGCACAGGGTTCCAGGAACACACTGGCCAGCTGCTCTGGGATTTGGCATCCTAATTTCCCACCAATAATCCTTTTAAAATTTGGCCATGCCAGTCAGAGCTTTGAGAGGGTAAATTGCATGTCCTGGGCTCAAGAAGATGAGGTAAGAACAGCTCTGAAGGCAAGACCTAGACCAGCTTTTCAGGTATGTGTTTTAACACATGAGCACAACCACCAAGATCACATATATCTCACCTTGTGGACACAAGGAGGCAGGAGCTAGACAAAAAGAGCTCCTGTAACAGCCAGGCTACACTGCCCATAATTCACTTCCCGAAATGCCGTGCATGAGAGGCAGCACAGTGTGTAATCTTTTCTTAATAGAGGGTAGCAAGGAAGAAGCTGGGAAACAAGAGGAGATGTTATAGGAATCTGAAAAACAGTTGGGAAGTGAGTGTGGGTTGTTTCAGGGATGTAGGTAATGGCATGGCTAGAAAGAGAGAGGAAAGTGAGATAATCCAGGTAAGGGAGGAGAGAGAGATTGATTTACAGTAGGAAAAATGGACTGTTTGAGTGAGAGACTGAAAATCATTTATTTAATGGGACAGTGCAGAAGGGCACAAAGAAAATGCCCAGACACCTGCTATTGAACACTGCCAGCTCTCTGCCACTTTCCCCCTCTCCAGCACCTTTCTCACTCAACCTCTTCCTCCTCCTTCCTTGTTTTAATTTATTTTTGTGGAGGTTTCTCTTGAATGACTTGCTCTTACCTGACTGACAGTCTGGGCCAAAACGATTTTCATCCCGGCAATTCTGGCAGCCATACCCACTGTATTGCTCCTAGAAGGGCCCCAAAATGTGCCAGATATTACTTTTTTATATCACTCTATTGTTTCACACATCATTATAGCGTAAAGTTTCTCCCCATTTTTGATTTTCTGTGACATCTGAAGCAACACAGTGAAGAAAACTGATCTGTTCAGTGCTCCAGTACTAACCAACCCCTGTGGCAAAGGAGATCCCAGTGTAAGCTGACACACACAGGGCATGCAAATGCCAGGAAACCCTGGTGGGCACTGAGGAAATAATGTCCTAATTAGAGACAGACAGGAATGTTCCAGCTGGCTCCTGATATCTCTCTGAAAAAGGAATCTGGAATTCATTAATACCAGTGGGATTTTTTACATTGATTTTACAGGGCTCAGGGACCTTCAGCATACATTTTAGTTGATATAAGGCATCTTTGAGTTAAATCCAAAATCAACTTTCCTCAAAGATGAGTCCAAGAGGTAGGATTTGAGCTGTTAATTAAGGATGCTGTAAAAGTATACAGTTCATCAGGGAAAGTTTCAAGTCTGACACTGATTCATTACCCTATACATTTTAGAAACACTGCTCTATTCAATTCAGATGTGCAAGAATTGTTTATACTTTGGTTGTACTAAGTCTGGAGTGATAAAGAAAAAAAAAAGAAAAAAAAATCTGCCTTAAATTCTCTTATTCTTCTGTCCTGCTTTTCCTGAGAGAGTGAGCCTCTGCCTACCTGGGTACAGCTTATTAATAGCCAAGTGTCTCAGGGCTTCTTGCACCACAGACAAGGGGTTCTCAGCTGATCAAGGGTTAAATTAATGCAATTCTTTCCTTATTTGACCCTTGTGATTCTTCCCAATTCCACGCCATCACCAGCAGTGTTTTAGTGCTATTGCTAACAACATCAATGCTGCAGGAAAACCACAGACACTGATGCTGGGATGAAAGGAGCTGTAAATGGCATTCCAGGCAGAAGGGCAGCATGCACCCAGAGCATCTGCACAGACACTACACAAACAATTGCCTCTGAGAAAGCACATCACCCTCAGAGTAAATCATGCACTGACCTTGCAGATGCAGGTCCCATTTTGCTGTATACCGTCCAAGCATGTCCCATGGCCATTGCAGGGATTTTCAGAGCCACCTGGACACTCTAGCAGGACAGATGACATTAAGTTGAACAACCAGCACCCTTCCATCTCCTCCTGCCCCAGGTATTCCAGCTGTACAAAACAAAGGCCTCTTCACCAGCAAATTATCCAGCACACCTAACACTGGCCCAGAGGTGCAAGGTCTAAGGAAAAGTCCCAACAAGCCATAATTAAATTTCAACAAAGGCACTGAAACATTTTTAGAGGTTGGGCCACTGCTGCCAGCAGCACTGAGAGGTGAGGGCAATTCTGGAACTAGGAACAGATGGAGCCTGCTTTGCAAAGACACTGAGCATTTTCAGCTCTCCTTGACTTCATGAAGAGCTGGAAGTGTGCCCAGAAAAACAGGGTCCCCATATTTTTAGAGTGGGGTACCTCCAAATTCTGAGGACTATTTCTGATAATTCTCAAATCTGTGATTTCGCTGATGAAACTAGTTGCTTTTTCAAAGCCAGTATAAGAACAGGCCCAAGCACTCAAACAGTCTCCCATTTTCTGCAGAACTGGAGGGAGTCTTTCCATATTCCATCAGTCAAACGTGTGAGAAATGTTCAGCTTAGTAGGTCTTGCTTTTGGATTTTTGAGACAAGACAAAACAAATTCTCATTACTTGGCATAAATCTGAGTGGAAGTTTTGAGATGGTTATTTTCACCTTGGTTTGGAATTGCTAAGTATTTTCTGTGGCTGAACAGCTGATTAACTCCAGACTATAGAGCAGCACACGTGGCACACGCACTGCAGACAAGAGGGATATCAGAAAGATCTTCCTCTTCCTTTGGAAACTTTTGTAAAGAGGAACAAAAACATCCCTTTCCAAAAGTTTATTTTTATAGAAGAGACAAAAGGAAGTTCCACCACAGGAGGTCATGTTATGTGTTAAATGTAA
Source organism: Phainopepla nitens (assembly GCA_013400175.1). Taxonomy (NCBI): domain Eukaryota; kingdom Metazoa; phylum Chordata; class Aves; order Passeriformes; family Bombycillidae; genus Phainopepla; species Phainopepla nitens. The sequence goes on along the minus strand of VXBQ01011373.1, from coordinate 547,063 downwards.
GGGGATTCAACTCATCTGGAACAAAGAGATTATGTGCTGAACAGATAGATATGCTCCCAGACGAATAATGGAGACCTTGTGAGTGTTCAAGGAATAATGAAAATGAATCATTTCAATATATATTTAATGCCTCTTATTAAAACTGGTTTGACCTGTTCAACAGCTGGAGGTTGTTGTAAAAAACTCCAAAACTTACCATAGCACTCTGTACCCCAGAATCCTGGACAGCACTTTTTCTCCTCAATTTCCTTCTTGCACATGTGATGGCACCCTGGCAGGGAAAGGGTATTTTCTCCTAACTTGACAGAGTATCTTAAAAAGAATAATCCAAGATTATGATTATACCAGAAACCCAGCACAGGCCTGCTGGAGGGTTTCTAGGCAATCACACTGCAGCACCTGAGCTCCAAAGGGAAGGAAGGGCCCTCATACCCTGTTCCATGCACACACACAAGCGGCTTCACTACAGTTATATTTTCTCTAAAGAGGCACATTGATTTAAACCTCAAAGATTGGTTAGAAGAAACCTGACAGGGACTGGGCATGAGACAGGATCTTGCATCAGGATGGAAACCTTGGCTGCTGAAGGGTTAAACAGCACAGAAACAAAATTAGGATTTCCAGGGTGACTCAGCATTCAATTTCACATCTAAAATAAGTTTGAAAGAACAAAATCTGCTTTCAGGACTCATCCCTTTCTGTATTTTACTGAAGATTCCAGATCAAAATGCTGTAAATTTGGATTTAATAGCCATATTATTCACAGATTCTCTATTAAATCTTGGACAAATGCCTTAAATCCCTCAAAGAAGCATCTTCTTTTCAACCCATCATCCCTCCCCTCTACACACAGGGTGAGTCCTTGATGGCAGTGCCTCTTGTTCTGCACGTACACACTACAAAACTATTCTTGGGACTGTCCAACAACCACCACAAGAGTAGATAACACTCAGAAAAGCTGCGTAGACTCACATTATTCTTACACTTCATTTTATTTTTGGCACCACATCCTTCCCAAAAGGAACTTGGAAATTGTCTCAATAGCATTGCAGCTTTAGCTTCCATCTGACTCCTGTGTGTGTGCAAAAACTGCTACAAACTGCAAAACTGCCACCGCTATTTTTAAAGTATTTTGAGGGAATCAGAGAAAGAGCAGACAATGGAGCTATATATTAACAGCTAACATTCCCTGCTGAATACATACACAAACAATAATCTATAGTGTTTCATTTTACAAAAGCCTCCGAGTAAATTCAGTTTTCCTTCATCCTTTTCCTACCTGCCAAGCTCAACAGAGTATGAGCAAGGAACACATGAACAAGCAATTTTAATAAAATGAACTAGGAAGGTTAAAAGTTCAGGGGATTATTGCTGGAAGCTGGGAGGATATACAAGGGGAACTATCATTATATTACTTTCCTAATAAGCCACTAAGGAATTCTGGGTCTTAAACAGGTTTCTATGTTAGACAGGCCTCTGTTAAATTGCTACAGCAGGATTAGCAAACTCAGGTTGTTTAGGGCAGTTAAGAGGTTATTGTCATTTAATTTGTTCCGTGTATATAGAACCTGCCCAGGAAAAGGTCTGTGAGATCTGCAAGGACACAAAAGCAACAATAATAGGGGCCATAAACCCATCTGAAAACAAAATTCCATGGACCTTACAGCTCAAAGCCACGTGTGCGCTCTCCTGAAGACACACACTACTTCCTGCATAGAACGGCTGCACCAAAAGCATGACACAGTCAGGAAATAGACCTTACCTGCAGTCCCTCACCCCTGATCTTTGGGTGGTCTTTAACCACCCTCTTGGACACAACATTTTAGGTGCTGCAGCACAAGAAGTACACGCTGTATTCAAGGTGAACATCGTCTTGACATTGCATCGCATGGATTTCAACTTAAAAAGAAAAAACGAAACAGAAATAGCCCCAGATTAAATTGTTAGCCTAGGCACTTATCTTGCCAACCTTGTAATATCTTTATCAAGTTGCACCATTCATTAGATATCACTGGGGAGGGCATGCAGCTGCTGGGAGGTACCACACACTCCCATGGACTAAATCCCCCTGCCATGGTGCTGCATGCTTGGATCCACCTGGATCTCAGCTAGAAACAACAGGGCAGGTCACAGCTATCTTATCCTTCCCCTACGACCCACAGCAAAAATTCTAACAATTTCTAAAATAATCACAACTCTGCACTGCTAATTTCAGTTGATCTTTTACAAATGTGGTAGTGGTGTGTGAGAACAAGCCCTAAAATAATAACCCTTGCCAGAAGACACCGAATTAAAAGGCAACAGCATTTATCTTTTCCATGCCACTGATGAAATCCGGTTCATTGTTGTTCCATGGGTCTGCAGAGCTGACTGTGTTAATTCAGTCTATTTCCCAGAGCCAGGAGCTGCTCACAGAAATGTTTCTCATGACAATTGTCTGTAAGGAGGCACAGGGAGGGGGATGAAAAGGAAAAGCGCTCTGCACCTCTCTGAACACCTTGATGCTTTGACTCCAGGTGAGAAGGACTCCATAGACATTGGCATGAAGATCAGGCAGGACACTTGGATATATCACATGGCTGCTGAATAAACCAGCGAAGTCCTTCCACCCAACCAGAATGACTTTACGGGTTTGGTTTTCCTCACAGGGCTTTCCTGCAGCCCTGCACAACCTTGCTTCTCCAAGTGAAGCACAGATGACAAAGTACAGCCTCAGAGTTAATGATCATCATCACATGTCAACATGTCTTTAAAATTTGTGACTTTGCTCCAATAGTGTTTCCTTGTATTTCTAAATTTCTGGAAACAAGCAGCTGTGTGGAAACCTCACTGGTAATTTTGAAAATAGACAGTATTTGCCACTGCTGATGACAAGCTGGGAGGCATGAGCTGTGCATACCCCAGAAGGTCACTGACTGAAAAAAACCCACAGAGCTCATTTCAACTGTGCCTCTACAGGCAGTGTATTTTCTAAAAATAAAAACATGAGATCAAATTTTGGGAGGAGGCCTTGATCTGGAATTTTTAAACCAATCCTGAACAATGCTGCTAATGCAGCAGCCCTCCTGTCCCAAGAACTCCTTGTTTTGGATTCCCATCAGCAATCTCAGCTCTGCTTCCTCTGAACCTAAGCCCAAACACATACATTTGCCTCAAGGCAAGGGAGGAAGCCCACAGCTTCCCATCAGTTATCAAGAGCTCAGGAAGGGCCCTCCCAGGTGATAGGCAGCAGACCCTATCAGGAAAACCTCCTGAGAGATAACCCTCAAGTCTGAAGTCCACAGGGACATGTCCCTGGAATGTTTCCCAACTCCTTCTCTCTGATCTGGAGTTGTTGAACGTTTTTCTCATGTTTATGGATCCACCTTTTGCAGCCATCCATGCAAGAATGCTGCTCAGTGAAAAAAATTATTTCTGTGTCTGTGTTGCTCTTCCCATGGATATTAACTTCCAGTTGTGCTTCTGAGGCTTTCCTACCATACAGCAACCTCCAGTTCCCCTGGCAGCAGAATCCCTAAGGAACCTCGTATGTCAAGGACTCCCTTGCATTAGAAAGAGCTCAGAATCAATCTGAGGTCCGCCAAATCCATCTCTCCTGTGAGCACCAGCTTTACTGATATTATCCAGCAGAACAGAGATCAGCTTTGCTGTTCCTTACGCTTCCACCCACACAGAGCAGGCAGAGCAGATTTCCCATTTTTCATGTAGCAAAACAGAAGACAAACAATATGGATGAATAAAAAAGGTGCTGCCTCCAGAGTACTCTGCCTCTAAAGATCAGCAGGGCCACTGATGGGGTAGGGAAGAAGTCCATCCAGCCATCTGATTGGATCTTAAATTAGGACTCCAGATTAAAGCTGAGCTTTTGAAAGGAGCCAGTTGAAGCCAGGCACATGGGTCTCACAGAACAGCACAACTACTTGTCTTTGAGTTCCACCAAATCCCAGCATTAGCCTTTCCTGAGACAATGCCTTGGAAGAAGGAGGGAAGATGCCTGAGCAAGAAATAGAGATGTGGACTCCTTCCTGTGAGTTAGAATTATGCCACAAACTCTACCAGGTATCTGAGCCACCCTATCTGTATCAAAAAGACCAATACGCAGTAGAGCACAAAACACTAAATTAAAATTCTCCAACTTTCTATTTCATCTGTACTTTCAGGCATCAGACACAGTTGTTCCATTAAATGTGTCCTGTGTCATGGTGGTGGAGGAAGACACCATTATTCATACATTATTCTATTTCTCTTCTCTTTCCTTCATCAATGTGGTCCATTTCTCAATGGAAATAAAGAGTGGGAGAGGTGGATGTCTGTCATTCCTCCTTGTTGGCATGTTTAATTACTTGCAGACCTCTAAGACAAGGCAGTTATTGTGGAATCCCCCCCTACCCTACTGGGACACATTGATAAACTTTAGGCAGTTTTCCAGTAAGACCTTCCCCTTTTTATAAGGAAATATGCTTGTGTCAGCAGCAACAGGCAGGAGGAAAGAGGAAGAGAACAGCTGAGTGGAAAAGTATTTTAAAAAAATTTCCCTTCTAATCTGAGTGACAGAACTGATGAAGCAGTCATTTTCTGGAGAGTTTTGCTTCTTAGGAAAGCAGAAGAGGGAATCAAGAGACATAAATGCAACAATCTGGATACTCAAATTCTGGAGAGGATGAAAGACAGACAGAAGTTTGAGTCAGAAGTGTCTCCTGGGGCACAGCCTCATGGAAAACAATGATGCACTGCTCCCTTGGGCTCATCTTTGACTGCTGTTTCTAAGTGCAAAGCCACTGGAAAGGAAGCAGCAAGAGGGAATGTCTGTCCCTGTGCTGCCTGGTGACAGCCACTGTTCTGATCAGGTGATGCTGTGAGCCTGGACTGGGTCACAGTTTGTGTACAAAGGAACAGGAAAGAAGGATTGATGCTCTCAAATATCTCCAAAATGAAAAGAAGTTTTTAAAGCAGAAGACATCCAGCTGTAGCCAAAAGAAGTTAAGAGCCAGAGTGCCTCTGTCTTCCAGGCTGGGCTGTGCTCTCTCCCCGCACTCAAATGCTTGTGCAAGAGCAACCACTGCTCTCTGCACTCAGCTGAGACACATCGAAGCTTCTGGATGTTGCAGTGTTTCCTTCCCTCCTCTCTGAACAGATGTCCCTCATTTCTCAAGTGCTCGTTTCTGGTATTCCACCTCAAGAGAATAAGCTGAGAAGTATTTCGTAAGGGCTAGTTTAATTCCCCTCATTTTTCCTCTTTATCTTTTCCTCCCAAACCATAACAAATCCTTCTGCATGGCAAAAATCTCAAGGAAGAAAGAAAAACATATTTGGACGTCAGTGTTCAATTCCAACAATCCTGGGAGCCAGTTCTGGAAATAGCCATTATCTAATGAATCACCAAGTTTCCAGTGCATTTGTCCTTTACAAAACAGAGCTGTAGACACATGCTTGAGTCATTATAGTCATATACCTCCCCAAAATAGTTCTCAGTAACACTTGAGCTGAACAGAGCAGCAGCTCCTGGACACACAAACTCTTCAACTTGTTCAAGGAAGACACTCTGTAGCATGAGGATGAACAATCAAGCTCAGAGATCACATAACATAAGACCTACTGTTGCCCTGGGTGTTTCCCAGCACCTCAGGTACAGAGCACTGTAAACATGGGGACACTGAGACCACTCTCCTCATCTCCCACCTGCCTCCATTCCTTCTCCAGCACAGCCTGGGATTGGCCTCCTTCCAGCAGAAAAATTTTCATGGTTCTCACATCTGCTGCATCTTCCCCAACCCATAGCAAGAGGTACAAAAAACCCAATCAGACTAACAAAGTTGCTGTCATATTTGAACCATTAAAGCGGAGCCCTGAGGTAACATCACTGAAAAACAGGTAGCACACAATCTCTCTTCTCTCTCAATGGCCCCTGAGAGCCAAGAAAAGCCTCCTGTGGAATCATAGCACTTTTATTCCGGTCAGATCCACTTAGTTTTCTAAACTGCCAGAGAAGGCTCCATTAGATCCTTATTTTTCCTTATCTTCCATTATAACCTTTCAAATGTTTCTTCTCTTTCTCCATAAAGAGGGAATTTTTGAGGAAAAAAACTCTAAAAGGGAGTTATTCCTGGATTAAATAAACTGCTCCAGAGGTGATTCAAAACATTTAACTTCTCTGTAAGTGGGTACTCACTATCTGATAATGTAACTGTTTCATGCCAAGCCAGACACCTCAGTGATCAGAGATCAGCAGTGTTTCCAAGTAGAGAGACCTACATTTCCACTTACACCAGCTGAAGACACGAGCCCATGTCTCTGAACACAAACTGAAACCCATCTGCCTGGAACCCATGTCTCCAGACAGATGAAACTCACCCCTACAGACACTTCATGTTTGTGCTCAAGTCACCATAACAATCCCACAAGCCTTCCTTGTATTCATTTATGGCCCTTTCATGAAAGAGTCTATACAGAAGCTTCCACCCAAAGGTGTGACACTGGAGCATCTTTCCAGTCCTCTGGCTTTTTCTAAATCAAGCCCTTAAGACTCACAGGTCTGTCCACTCCCCACAAGGCCCTGCTGTGTCATTCAAGACAAGACAACCCTCCACAGGGTGTTTCTCTCTCCCAGGGAATTTCCAAATGCCCCCCACAACCCCGGGCTTAGCAGGCCAGTTCATTCCTCTAAGAGCAGGACACAAGGAAGGGGATGGCAGAAGACAATATGATGTGAATTAGTGTGAATTCCAGCCCACAGGAACTGGGCTGCCTCACCAGGGAGCCTAGAGAACAGATCTACAAAGTATCACACATGCTCCTAGGTGCTGCTGCTAAACACAAGAACAGAGATGAAGGAATTAAAAGCAAATCAACAAAACTGAAATAAAATGGAAAGAATTCAACAACCATTACTGAGAAGCTTTTGGGAAATATACTTGGAACAAACTGTTGCAAAGAGACAAATTGATGAGACTGTAAAAGTTTTTTTAAAGCAAAATTCTCCTGGAAAACTTATGGATCTGGTGGATACAAAGTTCCCATCCCACATACTGAAACTAGCAGAAGACAAAGATGCTGAGTATCTCCCTCTGATGTTGCTTCTTTCAAGTTCAATGCCGAACACAGACACAAATTTAATCTGATTTAAAGCTCAAGCAGCTCCCTTCAAACTTATATTTATTCCTCAGTTTCAAGAAGATACCTTGCACCCTACAGTTTTTACCAATTTTATTCTGCACCTAACTAAATGTAAATGAAAAAATGAGTTGTGGAGAGGACTGTTTCCTACTATGCTACCATCCAAATATGAAGAACTGTTCAATGAACACTTAAACAAAGACCCGCAGACTTACCTTCTGACTCTGGCAGTCAGCTGTGGGAGTAAAGCATGCTGCTAAGAAGAAAAACAGCAATCCAGGAGGATGCATTTTCATTCTTTTACAGGCAGGACCCTTCACACAAAAGGGGTGGTGAGAGGCTGCAATTTCTGTAAGATAACACCGCCTACTAAGAGTCAGATCCAAGACAAACCAGAGGTTAAAAGTAAATAGGGAGAGAGCATTTTTGCACTGTGCTTTTTGGCTGCAAATCCTTCAGAAATGGATCTGCCGCTTCTAGCATTATTTCTGAATCAACATAACCTTTTTCTTTCCATTCTTTTTTTAAATGCACAAGCAGAACTCCTTAGTAAAAGGTTTACTCAAAACAGGAACATCTACGGATTTCCTCTTACATATCAGTTCAAAACAGAAGGAAGGAAATCCTTAGTTTTCAACTAATTGGAATGAAAAGAGGTTAACTGTATGCTTAACAGAAGGCAAATCCAATGGGCAAACCTAAATACCATAAATTCATGAAGGGTAAGTTAATTTCCTTTTGCCACTGATGTGAATATGTCCTTAACACCTCAAAGTGAAGGTAGAGCTGAGCACTGCCTATCCCAAAGTATGCAAGAACAAAGCAATGCGAGTGATGGGCTGTGCTTCAGAGCAGGAATGGAGCACATTGCATCAATCAATCAAGCACTTTGGGCACACTTTATTTTTTTTTCTTTTTAATAGTTGACTTTCTGAGCAAGAAAAGCTGATGCTATGGCAGCAATGGCAAAATTTATAATTTTCCAAACACTCTGCTGACAGCCTGATGAATTCAAGGAGCACTTCCACAGCACTCAGAACAGGACAGTCCCAAAACAGGATTAAAAAAAATACACACTAACCTGAGGTACAGTCTGCAATTTATATTCTCTTTTTAAATGTTACAAAGAATTTAATATTGACAGATTTTCTATGGTCTTTGTCTCCCTGCACCGCCAAGAGAGCCCACTATCCTGAGCAGTCTAAGGACTGCTTCTGTTAGCAACAGATCTCACCAAGCAATGAGGCACCTTCATATTTACATGAAGGTGCCTAAATGAAATCAGGATAGGGAGCTGTTCTTGTGTTTATGTAAATAATGAGAGCATTAATACTTTTTTGCCCCTGCATCCCCACAAACACACATGCTGTAACATATAGGCATATAGAAACTGCTGTACTTACTGGTGCTGTTAGCTGTGCTTTACTTCTGCCTTCATCCTACAGGGAAAGGCAGCATGATGAACAGCCAGCCCTGCTATATATCCTGCACTAACAGGAAGCAGATAAGGCACACAACCATCCACTGCAACCCATGTGAGCAGCATCAGCCCACAGCTCAACCCGACAGCTCAGCCCACTTGTGCTGCCACAAGGACAACTGCAGCCCTGGGGCTGGCGCTGCCCAGCTGCTGCCACTCTGTCAGGGTCAGGGGGCTCCCACTGCACTGGAAACCATTTGGTACCCTGAAGGTCTTCAAAATGAGGCAGAGGCATCATGGCTCAGGCCAGCTCTGGTGGGATGGGAAAGTCACAGATGGACAGTGGGGACACTCTTGTAGAGAATGGAAGCTGTACACTGTTTTCTTGGCCTGCAGTCATGGACCTGAGCTGGCTGTGGAAACACAAGTATGAGGCTGCTCCTCTGCTCCATGCTGCCCCAGAAGGATGGTGAAGATTGTTGATGGGTTGTCCAAGAGCTGGCTGTATGACACAGGGATTAAGTTGCCAGCATCCACACATAGCTGATAAACTTTCAAGGTGAAAATAGATCACCCTAGGGGACTTGAAGATGCATTGGCTTCTTTAATTGTCCTCAGACAGTTTTCTAAATGGCCAATGTACCATGAAAATGGTACAGGGCAAGAAAAGACACACAAAGACTGATTCCAGGGCTTTCCACTGCTGCTTATCATCATTGTATCTACCCTACTGCAGGGAAACCAGGAAGGGAGAGAAATGCTTGTTGAAATTCCTGTCTGAATTAAATAAATCAGATTCACAGCAACATCAAAAGGTTCACAGCCAGCTCAATTGACCTCACCTCAATTAAAGGCTAGCAATACAACAGCAATACACAGGCTAAAAATGCAAACATTGAGTAGTGCCATTGTACAGCAGCAGAGCATAAACTGAAAAAGCAAAAGGTTATCTGTCATTAGATGCTGTTTCCTGATCAAGCAGCATAATCATAAGTGTGTGTTTCAGCCACTGCCTATGAGCTGCTCTGAGAGAATGGAAACTTTGCTGACCACTGCTGTTGGATCTGGAACACCAAAATCTGCAACAACTTTGGATCTTCATGATTCTGGAAATTAGTAAGAAGGTGAAACACCAATGAGCTCTAAATTAATAGGTGGCCAAAAGCCATTAATAATGTTCAGTGCACAGAAGCCAAGGTGCTCGCAGCAGCAGTTGAGCTGGCAGTGTCATCAAAGACGGCAACACCAGCAGAGAAACAGCACAGGAAGCAAAAATGAGCCAAACAAACCCAAATTACTGCTCCACTCATAGTTTCTGTTCTCTTCTGATAGATGGATTCCTCCTAGGCAGATAAATGTATTTTCTCATGGATGACATCTATAAAAACTTTGCACCTTAGAGGCAAAACACTTTGGATCATTTTTTAATTCCACTGTTTTGTCCAATACTCTTCAAACTGTTAACAAATAGAAACTCCAGTTCTCTCACTCATTTCAATATCATACCCACTCGTGCACAGAGGCATCTCTACAAAGTATTTCAAACCCCTAATATCTCATAAAGCAAGACCCTGAGACCTGCCAGAAAGCCTTCATCAAAAAAGAAAATTTAGTCAAGATTTGTAAAGATTTGATGACAGAACACACAGACGGCCCTGTGCAGGCAGGGTAGGAGGGTTTTGTTTATGTCCTAGTCAATGTTTGATTGAAATAGGATTGTGCAAATCCAATTTGAAAACATACAGTACGAGTTGTCAACTGTCTGCCAGTGTGTTTATCTGTGAGGTTTCACACATGGACTTTTATTTGTTTTGCAATGCATGGAGATTGATTTATCTGTCAAATGTCTCTTGCCCACACGACAGAAGGTGGCTGGTTTAGCAGGAGTAGTCACAGATGTGGGTCCCAGAAACATCTTCAAATTCTGGCCCTGACTTCTTAGAGATGACTTCTATAAAGCATTTAAGATTTACCTAGTGGGCTCAGTCTCCCCAGTCATCAGCATATTATCAGCAGCAGGAACGCTCAGGATTTTTCTCTCTCAGAGAAAAATTCCCTCCCTTTTTCTTTGTGCATCAATGGCAAGCTGGGTCCTCTAAAGCAACTTATCAAAGACCTGGCATTTTTATTGTGTACCCATTAACATTTAAAGTTGAGAAGCTGTTGGCAAAAATCACTTGACACGTTTCACAGGAAAAGAAACCAAATCCCCACCTGGATAAAGGCAAAGGATAAGGCTACAAACCCTCCCAGGGTCCCTGCCACACACTGTGTTTTAAAGTGCTGGGTCACCAGCTCTGCTCTGTGAAGGGTGTGCAGCTCCAACTAGATTGGGCAATTTCCTGCTATTGAAATATTTTGTTTAGAAACTACAGAGCCGAGGCAAGTGATTTGCCATCCAGCCCACCTTGCCACACAGCTTCTCTGGGAACTGACCAAATGGCTACATTCACAGAGAGAAAACAGCTCTTGTTCCTGCACTTCTGGCAAAGCTGGGAAAGGACATTAAGCCCCTTTGCTCTGAATTGTAAGGACGTAAGAAGGCTGTGAGTCTGAAAAGGATTAAACAGGCCAAGCCAATAGTGCTTGTGTGTAGGAAGGGGGCCAGCTGAACCATACTTACCCAACACTTACCTCAGGGTCCTGGTGAAGATGCAAGGACACAATCCTAATTTCCCTTTCTTCTTGGCAAGTTGGAAGGAATAGGAATTTTAAGGTTTGCTCATAAAAGCAAAAAAAGCTGCAAAGATTGCACAGAGAATAGGAGTCTGTTTATCCTTCTCACACAGACACAGTAGTCCAATTCCAAACAGACAGATAGGGCTGCCTTGGCACAATGTTGTCACACAATACAGAAAGAAATTGTCGTGGCTGCTCACATCCTGTTACTTAAAAACCTCTATGGGCAGCAGTACCAAAATCAGTAAATAAATGCTTTAAGTCTGGCCTATCACTTTCTCTTGACTTCCTTTACATGTTCCTTTACATGTTCTGCTGCAGTGAAAACCAGGAACATTTTCCATCTCTTGGTTTTAGTTTTGTACGTTTCCCATTTATTAAGCAGCGCTCTGTGATTGTACTGGAAAGTCAGACTCTAAATTCCCCAGAGATATCCAATATGAATTAGAATTCTGGGTAAAACTGTTTGTTTCCATAGCTCAATAGCTGAGCTATCGAAATTCAGTACCTGCTGCCAGGAGCACAATGGCAGAGGCAGTGAGCTCTCCCATGAAGTGCTGCTGACTCTTCAGGTTCTGGTGTCTGTAAGGGATAGAAATGGCCTACAGTGTGCTTGACTCAAGCTGTAGCCAACAGCTTGCCAAGGACAGCACTGAATGCCTCAGAACAGATGGAGATGGGAGTCAGAATTCTGCTCGCTCTGCATTTTCAGCAGCTTCAGAGATGCTAGGAGCTCTTGTCATCCCCTCTCAGAGACCCTGAAGACTGAAGCACAAAGGGTTTGGTACCACCCTTATCAACTCTGGATACTGCTCTTCATGCACCTATTCAGGCAGATTTTTCCAGTGTTGCCCAGTCTTTTTTTAGTACTTTCTGGGTCTAATGAATTTAACATCCTCCTTTTTCCATATAAATTTTTAGCTTTCCAAGTTACTAAATGCTCTTAATTATCAGGTGAACATCAAGAAACAGAAGCTTGTAGTCTCCTCTGCGCCACAACTTCCTGCTTTTCCTCATGTTGCTGCTTTTCTGCCTAAGATTTGTTATGTTTGAAGATTAGTACTGCAGAAGTTAACTTTCTGATCAGAATGCAAGTAAGATGCAGTAGCACTTTGTGTTACATCAATTAAAAAAATCCACCTCATTATCAAGGCTGATAGAACAAGAAGGCAAGCCAGAGGGACTGATGGAAATACATGACTCTGCAGGACATTCACAGCCAGGCAGATCAGAGTTCTGTAAAGCAGCACAGGAATGGACACAGGACAGGCAGGATGCAGGTCACAGTCATTTCTTCTTGCAGAGAAAACAGTGTAGCCTAGGTCAGCACCTCATTTACTTCCCTTCCTAATGAGGTTCATTTATAATTTTTTAATTGTAATACAAGGGAAGTTTTCAAACCTTTGGGCAGATCCTTGACAGATGACACTGAACAAAAATAACTGTCTGGGTCTTCCTAGGGTGGCAAAAATCTACATCAGCTGCAAAGCCAGAAGACAAGAAGTTTGAGAGTTCAGGAGATATTTTCCTGATAAAGGTCCCCCACCTGCCTCTGTGTGTTTCTGGTCATAACTTCAGCTACTCATGTGTTGTTCTAATGTTGAAGAAGGGTAGGATGCTGGAAAGAGCTTGAGGACAAAGGGTTATTTAAGAGAAATTTGCCTGCAAGGCTTTGTAGTGCTCTTGCAAAAAGAGAGGAAGAAATCAAAACTATTCTATGTGACCTCAGCTGTTGAAAGGGACTTCATTCTGTAGAGCTTTCTGTAGAAACTAAATGTGGAAAATCCTGGGAAATCTTTATGAACGGAAACAATCAGTTTAATTTCAAGATGAATGATTGAACATTTTCAAGAAAATTTCACTTGAACCCCGTATTTAAGAACAAAAAACTACATTAAAATTAGACAGTAAAGACAACAGAAGATTGAAGAATCAGGATCCTGAAGAATGAGGATATAAAAATATATATTTTCAGCTTAATACTGCACTTAAATGAACTGAAATGCACACCCACAAAGCACTGACTCCAGCAGGTTCTAACAGGGAGCAGCTCTCCTCTGGAAACTGGTTTGGAGAGTTTGAGCAGTTGAGGCTGGAAAAAAAGTAGGTCCAGGGAGATCTCACTGCAGCCATATCAGTATTAAAAGTTGTTTTTTTAATGAGGGACTTTTTACCACGACAGACAGTGATACAATCATGGGGAATGTTTTTTAATTAAAAAGAAGAGATTTATATTAGATGTTAGGAAGGAATTCTTTACTCAGAGGCCCTGGCACAGGTGGCCCAGAGAGGCTGTGGGTGCTCCATCCCTGGAAGTGTCCAAGACCAGGCTGGATGGGGCCCTTGGAAAACTGATCAGGTGGGTGGCATCCCTGCCCATGGAAGCAGGTTGGAACTAGATAATCTTGAAAATTCATTGCAAAACAAACCATTCTGTGATTCTAGGAAAGCAGCAAGGGATCAGATGTCTGGCAGCAGGAGACAAGGGGATTTCTTGTCTGGAGTTTGGTTGTGCTGTCATTTCTATTTTTTTTTTCCAGGTAAAAATGGAAAAAGAGGTGAAGTATTAGGGAAAAAGCTTTATATAGCCCATGCTCTACTTAGCAAAGAATAAAGGATAATTTATTTTAAAAATGCCCTGAAAATAAACAACTCTGATAGCACCAGAGTTAAGATAGTTAATGGGAGAATCAAAACATACTGCAGTATGTACTGAACATTTCATTAATTCTAAAATGATATCTTGGTAAACATTGATCACAAGGAGGAACTGCACCTATTTCTTGGATTAATAATCTGATCCAAAAGGACAGATTCTATGCTTTAAACAGCTGTGAACTTAAAAAGAATTTCAAGTTTAATCAGAGATGTGGGTTTTTTTCTGCAATAAAATATGAAAAAGAGGCCTTACCTGCTCAAAGTATATAACAAGCAGGGGGTTATCCCTGCTAACTCTAAGGTAAGATTCTTTGATACCCACTACGGTATTAAAATACCTTTAAAGAGTTGGGTTTTACAGAAAATGCTTAAAACTGAACTCATGTCTGTCTCAAGCACAAGGGACCCTCCAGAACAGCCCTTAATTTATAAGACAGAAGCAGGGCTGACTTCTCCAGAAGCAATGGAGAACAACGAATACAAACCTCATCTGAGAGACAGATCTGTCCATGTTGGCTCAAATCCCAGTTTGAGCAGTTCCAGAGGACTCCTTACCCCTTTGTATTGTAAATTATCTGTTCATCTGGTAAATTCTCAAATGCTTTTGAAAATCACACTTAAGTTGCCACAGGCTCCTCAAGTGTTACCTTGGACAATTACTAATAAGTGAGTTATTTCAGAAAGAACTAGTGAAGACCTAAGATTTCTTTTCATTACTTTATTCCTAGGATGTTTAATTTAGAAATCAGCTTTTCCTACCCAATGATAATTAAGCTTAAATGAATATAAGCAACCCATGAGATTTCAGAGAATAGAAGAGCTCTAAAGTACAGGAAAATTGAGTTTTCTCCAAGAGCCTGCAGTACCTACCTTAACTGTTCAGTTCAGTCTAAGCTTAAGGAGTTAGGCTCCCTCTGCCAAACTGGGAGCAGAGCTGCACTCCAGTTATGCTCCTCACCTCTGCCTGCTTAGGGAACTCCACTGCATCCTGCAATACAATTTGTCTTTGGCTGCCTCTGTCTTTGTCATCCTTGCACTGACTGCGACATTCCTGGCATCTGAAATCCAAAAAGCACAGCCAAGCTCTGCAACAGCATGGAAAAATACTCTGTGAAACCACCAAATTCCCAACACCACTGTGGACTTGCCATTCCTGGAGAAAACTCGTAACTTGTTTGGTCCAAGCCCTGAGCAATCTGTTTGAAGATTGCCCTGTTTAAAGCTTGACTGTTGGACCCCCAGAGGTTTCTTCCAATCCAGATTTCTCTATGTGCTTAAGGGGCATCAGTTTTAAGCATCAGCTGCCACATAAGTGGCAAACTTTTCTTCCCTTCTTAATCCCATTGGATATAGAGCATTCTTTTTCACAGTCTCAATATCTGTCCTCATAAAATGAGCAGGGATGTTACTGTCATGGGGGAGGCTAAAACTTGTTGGGCACAGTAACTGTCCAGTTAAAAATAACATAAAGAAAGAAAATCCCTAATATCTAAAAGAGTAGCAACAGTACTTGAAATAAATCCTCAAATTGTGTTTAGAGGCTGCAGATTCCAGAGGCTCAGTTTCCATGACTCAGCTGTATTTCTGGACTAATAATCTTGTTATAGTAGAATGAACTATTTTCTTCTTTCATCTTGCTGCACATTTCATACTTTATAATGCACTCTAGGAACAGAATGTGTGCTGCTGAACTGCCATATGGTATCCTGGAAATACAAGATACAAACTTCATAAAGACAAGGCCAAAAGAAAACTGTCAAATTACACTTTATTTGTATTGACAAGATAGGCAAAAGAAAGACTTTGTGTTCAGAGATACAAATCCATTATTTGCTGACAAAATGCTGATATACCACATTGGGTATTTCCACTTTTAAGACAATACTGAGGGGATCTTTACCAAGCAATTATTTTATCCTTGGATAAGGAAAACGAATGCCTGTGAAAATAGTTTCATATTAAAATCTGTTACCTGCTTGTGTCTCAAATTTTACTATGAAGTTCATGATTGGCAGCAAATAATTACACTTGGCCTCAAAGAAAAACATATGTAAAACTGTAAGATCATTAAATAATAAGCATTAGCAGCATACCCAAAATACTTTTGTACAAAGAACATTGCACTTGAACATACACAAGCATTTACCTTTATTTACACATTAGAATTTGTATAGAACAGCAAGACTGATATATACAGAAAAATAGTGGAAACCTTAACAGCCCCAGACGACAGAATATCTAGTGTTGACTCCTTAAATTTTCCATACAGTTTCCCAGGATGTCTCATGGTTTTTTTTTTCACTACATACTATTGCATAAAAAATAGACTGTACAAGAAGGTCAGTCCCCAGTTAACGCTTCAGAATATTTCTATTTACTATTATATGTTCACTGCACCAGGAAGCAAGGGAGTCCAGGTCAGCTCCTCATGAAAACAGAGAACTTGACAGGTGCTATCTACTTAAACACTGTGCTTCACCTTGTAATACACACAGAAATCACTTGGCTGTGCAGCTACTACCCAGTGAGTTCCAAAGGCAACTCCCTTCCACACAGGATCTCCCACTGTCTTGCAAGCAATGAAATTAATTTCTCCCTGCTTTCTGCACTTGGGATAAAAATGTACCACTGGATCTCTCTGCTCCTGCTGCCCTCTTGTTTGGAATTTCCCTTTGGGACGCTATCAGTTTCTCCAAAGTGATCCAGTGTTAAATTCTGCATCAGATCCTGATTCTGAACATCATCAAACACAAATGTAAGGGCCTGTGGATAAGTCTGATACCCCATGAGTACTCTATCTAAATCCCGGATTCGTCTTCCATCTGCAAGCTGATACTTATCTCTCTTTGGTGGCTCCTTAGCAAATTCAGGTAGTGGGTAACTGATATAATCTTCATCAAAGAGGAACAAATCAGAGCTGGTCAATATCAGTGTTTTAGGTTGAAGTGAACTAGTGTTCTGAGCAGATCCTTCAAAGTGATTTACTTGAAATGCCAACACATACAGAAGGATGTTGAGGGATGGAAGATTGGTCAAACTATCCATCTTCTCTGCCACTAGAAAAGCAAGGTCCCCAATTTCCTCTTCATTTGGATAAATAAATTTTACTCTGCTAGAGTGAATCAGTTCATAATTCTCCATTTTTCCTGAAAGAAACATACATTATCATATCTCTATTTTGTGCTACACAATACTTTCTTAATGTACTTGGATAAACAACCCCTGACAGCTGGCTGCAGCTGGAAGAATTTAAGTTTTGTATCTATTCATACATGCTTTTGCTTATAAACGATACTGGAATAATTTTATTCAGATTGCAGGTCTCTGCTGGAGTCCTCTTGCATTACCAACAATTTTCTGCAAATTTCTAATCATGTAAGCCCAGGGTGAATGCAAGAAGCCATCACTTCACTTGTGCAAGACTCTTAGACACATTTAACAATTCTGCCCACATAAGGCATATCTAAGATAATTAAAGTCAGGGAGTTTACCTAAAGTATCAAATAGGAAATGATTGATGGATAAATCTCCCTCAAAAGCGTTTTTATTCAGTACAGTTTAAGATCAGTCTGATCTTAGCTATGATGCCTAAATAAGTCATGACATGTAGAAAAGACCACTCACCTGTGTTTTTACTCCCAAATTCAGAGTAGAAGTCCTTATCTACTGGTTCAGGTGAAGGAGTGCGTGCAAGCAGTGACAGGACTGCCATGAGCTGCTGTATGAAGGTGTGAGTGTTGTAACTGTCTCTTGTCAGGCAGGTGACAATGTGATCTGCAGAATGTCCTGAGGACCACACAGAACATAATTCACTCACTGATCTGCACTTGGCATTAACATTTCTTGAACCAACATGCAACTGTCATCAGAAAATATTTTTTTAAGGATTATTTCTCCTGAAAACATGCATCATTATTCAGAAATCTTTCAAATTCTTGAAAACAGTAACAGAATCCTTACAAATCCCTCAGAAAATACACAATTTCTCTTAATTTAAAATACAATGTATTTTATTTATAATACTTATGATTCAAATATTGCTCTGGGGATTCAAGAAAAAGAAGCAACAGAAAACCTCTCTTCCACCTCACTAATAAAGACAGGGAACCATCTAAAAAAGACCAGAACAAAACAGAACTGGAAAAACTTAAAGCATAAGATGTACTCACCAGTAATTCGGAAGTATTGGTCGAACAGGCCAACATTTACTGACTGCAGGTCATTAAGTTTTAGCACAAAGCAGCAAGAGAGGTGGAAAGAACTGTTTTCACAGTCTGAGTTTTCTTTGTTCCAAAAATCTGTTAAAGAAGTATATATGATAAAAAGGTTGAAAGAAAAAGATTGTTCTGTCCATAGGCATAATTTTTATATTACAATCTAATACTTATCTCACACTTGAAGAAAGAAATTAAGAAAAAACTGGGTACAGTAGCTAAAAATTTCTTGAGCAAAATACAAGCAAATTTTACTAGCAGCATTTTTTTAAACATTTTTCACACACCAGATTTAAATCAGCACATGCATTAATAACACACTTTAACTGAATGCTCACCATGAGGTCCATTACCCTTCACTTTCCATTTTTGTTATGAAAGGGACTATGAAATGACATCAGAGAAAAGCATGGGTTAAATACCAGCTAAAAGGGTCTGTCTGAGAAGCAGACCTGACTCAAGATCCTGTTTTATTGAACATAAAAGCCTTATGCAAATACTGACCCCTTCAACTAGGAGGTCTAATTAAGAATATTGACCAAAATTGGTACTTAGACTGAGGACAAACCCACAGAGAGGAATTAAATTGATAATGTGATTAAAGGATCAAAGTAACTATTTTACCTGACTGGTGCTCATCTGCATGAATGAACGAGTCATCCAACAGAAAGTAAATAGCTTTTGTTGAGAGAAGCACACAGGCCATCACTTCCACAGTGGGAGTCTTGTAAAACAGAACTGAAGACCACATGAGGTGTCTCAACTCTTCATTTTCCACCTGAGATGTACATTTTATTTCATAAACACAACCTTTGATATTTAAGACAGTTTCATCACCTTAGAGGCAACTTTAGACTCCCAGAAAAACAAGAAGCATCTGAACATGCTCTGGTCAAAGAGAGTTATTTCACCTCAAAGCTGCTAAATAAGGCCACAATGGTAGCCACTGAAAATATCTTGTGTTTATATAAGAAAATTATTTTTCTGTTAAAAGTAAATTATTCCTTGTTTTCTGACAAAATTGGAAAAAAAAAAACAAAGCAAAACCTAATTTATAAGAAAGACAGAACTCTAATCACCAGCTGAGCAGTGGCCTCCCAAACCTCAAGTCTGCTGAGCCTTCAGGTGCTGCTGAGGGTTGGATTCAAAGACCTGGAGAGAGGACAGGAGCACAGCTTGCCACTGCAGCTGCTGTTCCAACTCAGCATCTTCCCAGCTTCTAATTTGATGGGCTTACTGTGAACCCTTAAATGAGTCACCTGTTTTTTTTATCAGCTTCTCCTGATATAGAAAGAGAAGCACAGCTTGTAACTGTGCTCACTTAAAACATTTGGAAGGGAGGTAAGGGAATAAAAAAAAAGTATCTATTTCTCAAGCTTTTCAACTGACATTTGTACTCAAATCACAGTGATTTATCACTCAAAAAGCCCCATCATAAATTTTGGGTAATATTCTTACTTTTCAGTCTGATGTTCCCCAGATACACTTTAATGTTTTTCAGAAATCAGGTTTATCTGTTCATGTTTCTGGCATACCTGCAGCTATGCACATGTGTTACAGTCCTGCACAGTGTTACAAAAATGAGTCAGAACACTTATTTATTGACTTAGCTAAGAACCATTCCAAAATAATTTAATTCCTGTTATTTTCTTTCCTTTTGCCATTTTAAAGAAAAAAGAGGAACATTCTTGGAGCAATCACATCTTCAGGACATACATTAGTGTACTCTCCTGTTCAGCACCACAGATCCTGAAAGCAAAATATGCCTTGCAGGATCCCAATTGCTGTAGCAGGGAGCCTAAAATGGAGTAACACAGATTCCTGATCAAAATGTTTCCAGGTTTCCCAGAGCCTAATTCTCTGGCTAAATTTGATCAGGTAAGTTTTTATAGATACTGCGTAGTACAGAAAGCTCACAAAGCATGTTTCTGTACACTTGGTATAGACATGATACCTCTGCAATGTTGCTATGGAAAAATTCAACCAGGGCTCTTCCCTTCAGCCCAGCCACATACTGCAGAGACACAGAAACATGAAGGTGAACAGGAATCTGGTTGTCTTCTGTTATCTTCTGCATAAGAAACTCAGATGGGTATAAGGATGACAGTGTCAGATGAGGCTTGCAAAAACTAGAAAAGATCCAGAACACAAATTATCAAAATGTAAAGATCTACACAGCTTTTCCTCTACAAGAATATTTGTATTTGATTCAAAAATTAAAACCAGGTAACTTTAATTTTTAATAGTTCAAATTATTTATATCTTGAGCATAGCTGTCAACCTGCCATGACCTCAGCCTGCAGGCACATGAAATAGGAAGTTTCCTTCCATCAGAAGTTACATTTTATGTTGCAGCAACAAAACAGAAAAAAAAAGGTGGACTGCTACAGTCTAGGAGAGCCATTCACACTTACTCCAGACTAGCACAATGCAGAAGTATTTAATCAATACTACAGCCCAAACCCAATCACAATGACAGCAGCAAACCCAGGGGTCAGGGCCACATCAAGCCCTGTGTGCAAGAGACCTTTCACAGGAATCATTACCTGGCTGCCTGACCGTGTCTGTTTGCCTCCACAACATGATTTCTTACAGCATCTGATTTGCTTGAAGCTTTGAAAATAATAATAGTCTTAACATCCTGCAGGAGTGTCCTTAAAAGGCTGTAGATTCTTAGGAAGTGGAATTTCTCATGAGGTAGAACAAACACTGCTGTAACAAATCTGTATCCAACAAGCAACTCCAGCACGTGTCCATCCAAAAATGAACCCTTCTGCTGGATGGCACCATGAGTTGGATGCAGCACAAGTGATGCCAGTGGAATTCTATGCAGCTTAAATAGACTTCCCAACTCTTCTGTGCTTACCCATTTACCTGGCAGTAAACTGAAATCCACCTTTACTATGTACAAATGCTGGGGTGTTAGAAATATCCAACACGGATGGACCACACAGGGACTCTGGTCAGAAGATTTATATACTGAAGAATAAAGTGCAGAACACAAAACATTCTTTGACCATTCCTTGTTATTGCCAGTTGACTCTGGTTGATGCAAGACTTTCTGAACATTGGTTTTATTCCCATAAACAAGATATGTTGGGAAACAACCTTTTATTTCAACATCTTCCGCTGAAATGCAATTTAATTCCATTAGCTGACAAAGAAATTCTTGGAGATTTGCTTTTCTACAGCACCACATGGAGCTTGGTAACACTGATGTGTAGTGTTGAGAGCAACACGTTTGTAAACAGGAATAGAAGTCTTGAAGATTCTGGGAGTCTGAAACAATAAACAAGCAGTGGTCACCATTCTTCAGCTTCAGAGTTAAACAGATTTCTGGCAGGAGAAAGCCAAATTCTATTAGATCAGTGTAGGGAAAACACAGCGTTAATTTCAAGGCAGAAGGGATGTGCTGGCAATTTCCTCTCAATTCCTGATGAGGAATCTCAAACACAGCTAGCATCTCATCGGTCAAAACCAAACAGGAAGCAAACTGCCTGAGTCCTTTATGAATGTGAATTGAAAAGCTCCAGAGAATTTTGACTATGTCAACACTCTCCACTGCTATGTTGCCGGATGATTGAGTATCCAAAGTAGTGCTGAACTCAAAAGTCTGATCTCCTTCATGAAGTCCCATTTCAAAATATCCATCTTCTTTGTCTGTGGTTGTGGAACTACCCACAGGACTTCCTTTATTCTCTGTGAGGGAGGGGGCAGATTTCTGCACAGCCTGCACTATCGAGGCAGAAAGGTGCTGGATAAAGTCTTGGTTGGTGGCAGTGTAGGACATACAATTAAAAGGCAAGATGATGGTGTTACAGGGGTCAGGCACTGCACAGCATTCTCCCTCTGAACTCTCCAAACTTCAAAAGAGAGAAGAAGACATAGTAAGTACAAACTTGAATTTAGAAACAGTTATGGCTACCTACAATTCATGGTGCTGCTTCTCAGAACTTTGATATTTGCTCTTGTTAATAGTTAGATCAGTGTAATTTTGTGTAACATCTTTGTACTGCACAGCCATTGATTTTAAAAGCTGGTAGCGTGTAATTCTATAGAAAGTAAAAACTAAAATGTTTAACTTCTCTTTCCTTTCCCATCCCCAGTAAGCACAACCTCATGAGCTAAAGGACTAGACAATACAGCTATTGCTGGTTTTGAAACCACCAACTGTATTCCAGGGCTCCAAGGTTAAAAACACTACACACCATATTTTGGTTCAAAAAGCCAGAGGCAGAATACAATGAAAGAGACTGTTTTGCCTTAAAGGCTGGGTTTAAGAAAACAGTATCCACTGTTATTACCCAAAAGCTAACAAGGATTTAAACCAGAATTTATTTATGTAGCTTACCACATGTGATGACCACCACCATACTCTTTGCATGAAGCCAATAAAGAGGAAGGTGCCTAAGGAGAAGAAAGTAACATCAGGAAGCTGTAAACTACTTAAGAGTTCAGCACACATGAGAAGCCAAGTTAATGCTGGCCCATGCTTTCTAAAGCTGGCCAAGTCCTGCTGTACTGACAGGCAGCTTAACAGCCATCCTTTGAGGACCCACAAATATTGTTTGCTTTAGGCTGGGCATTCAACTAAGGCAGAAGAAGAATGAACTCTGCTGCTGACCTGAGAACAGATCCAACCCGTGACCCAGGCATTTCTACAAACTCCAGCACTCAACAAACTTTTACTGAATTAGTGTAACATGAAGCAAAATGGTAAAGGAACCTGACAAAGACCAACTACACTGGTAGCAAAGGAAGAGACACCCCCAAGTCTTGCTGTCTTATTCCTCAAAGCTATGCACATGAAGAGTGATCCCAATACCACAAATGAAATCACAAACCAGAAGTTATCAGACAGGAGGAGATTGAGGAAGACAAATTAAAGCCATTGTCTATTGACAGGGAGAAGGTTCTTCCACTCTACCAGCAAGAGAATCACCTTTCAAAAACTGATACTGTAATATTGATAAGACACAATTCTTACACTCAGCATCTAAATGGCTATTAAATGATGTTATACTAGTACAGGGTAAACATCTCACAGCCATAGAGGCAACACTTCTCTGCAACTCTGGTAAACTTGGATTCTGCATTTAATTTATAAGCTGGACCAAACCCCCTTGAAACAAATTTTGGGCTGGCTCCTTTTCCATTAAAATAGCTCTGAGAACACAAAAAACCCTTTGCTATGGATTACTACGACAATCTAAGTTTACGATCAGAAAAAAGTTGGCAAAAGCTTTTTAAAATACTATAACACAAACAGAAGTGTGGCTATTACCTGAATTTTACACCTGGAGTCTGGTATTTCAAAGCATCTCTGGGGAACTGTATGGTCTGTAGGAGTCGAACCACTGGACTGCAAAAAACTGCTGGCTAGGACTGTTTCTTCACAAATTATTTCTAGAACAAATATAAACAGCTCTTTAAATCACTGAAGTAAAACAAAAATAAATGTAATAGTATATAGTAGTATCTGCCAATCAATTGGAATTAAAACTGTATAATGAAGATCTAATCATAAATCATTAAAGCTAAAGGATATCTCCACAGAATTGCCAGGACAAAAAAGCAAGCAATATTTTAGTTTAATTAAAGTAGTAACTGAAAGTTGCATTAAAGGCTGCTACAGCTTCTTTCTCAAATTAACAGTCAATTTGAATCTCAAATTCTGGTGTAAGAAATCTTCACACAATTCAGTTTTCACAGAACTAGTCAGTTGCTAGGCTGGCAGAGCATTATTCATGAACTCTGTAGCACACTCCCAAATTTCTGCAAGCTTCAAGTGAACAATATCTGTAATATCTGCGTACAACCTTCAACCGGACTGAGAAGTGCTGGTCTCTCAAATGCCACTTAAGATATTATCTCACCTTATTTGGAGCCTTTTTCAAGGGTTCAAAGCTGAATCATCAGTAAAAACTTATCATGAGTGAATATAAAGCAACATTCTCAGGGACGTTTGATTTTTTGCCAGTTTGATATTCACAGCACTGAACTGATACAACAGAGCAAATCAATTTTCAGTATTGCCATTGACTCAGCCAGCTCAAGTATTTAAATATGCAAATAATCAATAAAATTACAATGTGGACATGTTTCTGGCTTCAGCATAAAAACTCCTGTATGTATCTTTCTGGATTGATGGTAAAGTTCAGCAGATTTCACCAAGACATGTCATGGTCAGAGGAAATACAAGAGGTATTTATTACTTGAACAAAATACTGTGTTAGCAAGAAGGAAATTCAACTTGACAGGAAAACCAGAACATGACAGCATTATTTTTGATTTTCTGTTTCCTATATAAATATTTAATCTTTTTCCATACGCCATTTCCCAATGACATTTAGTGTGAATAATATGTTACGGAAACAGATGGTGCCTAGAAAATGCAGAGAAAACAATTCATAGAAATAGCATATCAGGAAATCAATTCCATTATTCATGACTTCAGGTCTAACAGTGAAACTAATTGCTTAGCATATTTCCATTTCTTTAAAATTGATTTCTCAAAATTGGTATTTTGAAAACAACCCTTAAGAGTTAGATATGTAGCAAATATTCAATTTTTATTGTTGAAGCTGAGAAACAGCCTGCACAGTCCTCATTTTCCCATTATTTATAAAAGCCTTCCCCAAAATTCTACTGAAGGAATCTTACGGAAAAGGACTACAGAAAATAAACCTTGAATCTTATACCACTCTATAGAATTCCTAAGTCCTTTAGAAAGATTTATATTTTCTTTTCTCCCAAGACTCGTTTGCTCCTAAACATTTACCGTAGTAGAAAAATCTATTGATATATAATTTAAACAGTCCCAGGGGTTGCTGACATGCATTTTTACAGCAAGTCCTGTATAAAACTGCAGATTGTTATATAGTTACAGGACTGAGACAGTTTGTCAAGTGCTTAATATTTTAAAACAAGCATTGACTTGATTTTTGAAAAACTTTTTTGAAAAATGAAAAATGAAATAAAAAATGAATATTGTTCATCTGCATTTTTTCTGCAGATGAAAAATTATCTAGAAGGGGTTATTTATATATGTACTTATATAAGTACATATTATATATGTACTTATTACAAAGGCTAAGTACATAAATAGCAACTAAATCTGTATCTTCCCCTTAAGGTGTCCCCTTAATTAAATGCTGTCAGAACAGTTTCATTTTTCAAGAGTGAGCTAAGAAACCTCTGCTGATTCTGCAGAAGTTACAGCAATGGACTTTTTCCAAAGATCAAGCTCCTCAGGGATGTTTCTCTCCCTTATCCACTGATTAATGGTAAGAGGAAGCTGTGCACCCTAAGACATTGACAAGATAATCCCTGCTCTTTCAAATGGGTACAAAGTCTTCTCTCACTATGCATATTCTACTGCACTTTTCAATCAGACAAAAGCCAAAACCAGAAACTATTTTTTTCTCTTTTTCTCAGTCACAAGTAAATATTCACATAAGTCAGTCCTATGGGCTAAAGAGGAAAGCTAAGCCACTCTTCTAAGTTCCCAATGCACCAGGCTAATTTGTTTGAAACATACAGTAAAAAAACTCGAGGTGAGGCCAGCAGGTACTCTAGAGCACAATAGATATGCTGAAATCACCAGCTCAGCCAGAACACTAATCCCACAGCTGTCTTTTATTCATCTCCTTTCTCTATCTTCCCCCTGGTGTGACAGAAATGCAGCTCTTGCAAAAAGCACTCATGGAACATACGTTGCTTGAGCTCACATTTTGCAGACCAAGAATGGTAGAGAAGCAATTTTAAAATATGTCTCTGTATGCCACAGTTTTCCATTAACCACTACTGGGAACTACAGGTCAGTTTTGCTGAGTCACATTCCATACAAAGTCAATTCCATTTCAAAGCAAATTATACCAGGTCTTTGTGCTTTGTCTTTAAAGCCCTAAATCCACGCACATAATATTCATGTATATCAATGCAGCTCAGAAAAGCAGAACCAAGAGGCTCAGCCCAGCAGCACGATACATACATGATTACCTTGGCTGGAGCTGACAGGACGAGGCAGAGAGGGAGAGGAAGGACGAACAGTAAGAGAAGAACAGTTTGATTTGGAGCTGGCAGCAGTGAGCCTGGAGTCCTCACTGATCTAATAAAGAAAGTACGCAGCAATTAAAGAAAAAACCTAAGTACACAGGACACATGAGATCCTGAACTAAAATAAGTCCATACAAGCTCTCTGAATTTTAGTAAAAGGAAAGTTAGTGCCAGCTTTTTTTTTTTTGGTTTTTTTTTGGTGGGGTGGTCATCTCCTCTAAGTCTCAATTTTCACATAGGTGGAATTCCACTAAGAATTCTTTTAGAGAAGTCATTCTGATCACTGACTAATCCCTGTATTGACAGAATTGGCAGTTTCACAAGTCAAAAGAATGAAAACAGGATTTCTACATTGTAGGGACAGAACCTCTTCTGTCCCTACATTGTTTTCCAAACCAAGACTAACCAACTACACAGCACACAGCCAGGTATGAGGGAAGGTGCGGAGAATTCAGATTTCTGATTCTCCCACTGCTGAATACCCACAGGAAGAAAGTTTGGGGAAGTAATTTCAGTACTCTGCACAGCAAGCAGTAAAATCACAGCTCTGCAATACTTGTGTAAGATACAAAATATGGCTGTTAAGGTCGACTTTGAATTCACTCTGTACACCATTAAGTCATTTTATCTTTTCCTCCCACTTCCTCTCTCCCAAGCCAGCCCAAAAAAGGAAGGTCAAATAACTACCAAAACTGCATTGAAAACTAAATAGGAAAAAGAGTAAACATTAAAAGTTCATACCACATTAAAATACAAAGCCTATAAATTCTAGTGCTAAGGAAAATTTAGTGCATTCTGCTTCCATCTAACTTGTAGAAGTAATTTTGCAACACGCTTTTGTACACTGGAGATTCTACTTCTCTCACAGCACCAGACTCACCTTTTTATCAGAGTTGCTGAGTTTGTATTTCACCTCCTTTGCTTTTTGAATAGCTTTTAGCACTTCCACTGTGTCTAGTTCCTTTTCTGTGGTAACAATGTTATCCAAACAAACCTAAAAAAAAAACGTTAAA
Source organism: Phainopepla nitens (assembly GCA_013400175.1). Classification (NCBI taxonomy): domain Eukaryota; kingdom Metazoa; phylum Chordata; class Aves; order Passeriformes; family Bombycillidae; genus Phainopepla; species Phainopepla nitens. The sequence continues at coordinate 519,908 of VXBQ01011373.1, read as the reverse complement.
ACATCTAAAAGTATTGAAAATGAGGCATTCTGCAATTTTTATTAATGAATAATCAAAAATTACCATAGCTCAGTGCAAACCATGTGTATCTTTGTAACTATTTCACAAAAATAATTACCACATTAGACCTTGTGCTAGCATCAATTTAATGCAAACTCAGAAAGGTTTGTTAACCTCTTTCCAGCACAACAGTGCTTCAATATTAACACACTGTTACCCAACCAGGACAGGGTAAAATGTCATTTAGATCCAGGAGCACAGCTGAGTCAAATGAATAAGGTTTCATTGTCTTAACACCTTCCCCAATGCACACTAAATGCTCATCAGGTTTTTAGAACATTTGCACCACTTCCCCCTCTCTGAAAAGAGGATGAGCAGAGCAGCACTGGGGCTCACCTCTGAGGCCCTGTCTCCAAACTGAGCGAGCACTTTGGTCCGGTAATCAGGGATGATGCTCAGGGGGTTGCTGGATAACATCACCTTTTCTAAGCATGGGAGGTTGCCAATATTTTTTACTTCATCAATCTGAAAATATTTGTAAAAAAGCATGAATATAGACTGGCAAAATGAAAATGAGCAAACAGACTGAGCATTTCTTGCATAGATTGCATACATACAACAACCAGGAAAAATCACTACAGCCACTTTTATTTATTTGCAGTTTGATCCACTAAAACAAATGGCTTATGATCTAACACACATTTTGACACCAGAAGTCAACAGTTACCTGCTCTATTCTGTTGTTGCTCAGATCCAAGTTGACTAGTGAGTACAGTTTGTTAAGACCACACAGCCTTTCCAGCTGATTTCCTGCTAAATTCAGAGTTTTGATGTTTCCCAGTTTTGTGTGAACACCTTCTAGTGATGTAAGTTTGTTGTAGGATAAGTCCAGGTGAACAAGGTTGTACAGATGCTACAACAGCACAGAAAATTCATGTCATACACCAATTAAAACTGAACAAAGATGCTATCTTATGTCTGGCTCATTTTATTGTGCAACAGTGTTTTCAGGCTGGACACTACATAGCATGACAGACATGTCATCAAACTGTTCATAACAAAGGTTAAAGCCTGTAGAAACGGAATTTCCTCCACTGCATTTTTACCAACTCATCCATACAGCTGGCAGTGAATGAATTTAGTTAAGAACTAAATGTTGTATGTCAATACTGGCAAAGAAATTAAAATATCCAGGAGCAGTTAAGAAATGCATCATTAAAAGAGTACTAGATGTTACAAAGAAGAAACTATTTGGGCTTAAACTGTTCTCCATGAAGATGAGCAACAAAATTCTGAAGCATGAAAATCTGTGTTCTAAGGTCTCAGGCAGTTGGACAAAAAAAATCACCTTCAAATGCATCACTTACCTGTAAATTTTCTACCAGAGACACCCCATTGTGACTCAAATCCAGGAACTCAATCTTTGGAATTAATTTCTATAAGGGAAAAAAATTACATATTTTAAATGCACTTCCTTCAGTATCTGCTGACCAACAAAAGCAATGGAAACGTGTTATCCAACACAGCCTCTCTTCCCAGCTTTTGGCATTAAGAAAATATTCTGTGTGATTTAGTGCAAAAAAAGAGCTGACTCCTGCTCTTAAGAAAACCAAGTTATTCTGAGGGGGACTGTTAAGTTTTAATCTGAAACCTGGTTTCTTCCTGAAGACAAATAATTTATCCTCTTTTATCCCCACTAACTATAGATCAAACTCACTAAAGCTGCTTTGGTCTCATCAAACAGACAAACCAGGGGATTTATGCCACAAACCTGGATAAAGACAGCAGTACCAAAACCCAGAGTAAGCTGATTATTGATTACATCAGCCAAGAACTACAAAGTCACACAAACTTGTAGAAAACGTGTTTTAACTCAGAAATCCTTTTGCTTTTGGAGGTCTCAAACCTTGAACTTGATGCTGAATTTTGACATCAGTGTTTTGCATCTGGTTTTTTTGGTTGTAATCTCAGTATTGGTTTGCCTTATAGTTAAGACCTGCACACAGACCTGAAGCATCTTAAATCTTCATCACACATGCAATTATTTCCTGTTTCACAAGAGTAGCTCAAGTAAAAGCTATGTTCATATTTTATCATGTTCTTGTGATGAATGTTAATTTTTTTAAAATATTTGATTTACAAAACAAAATTCTAAAGTACCGGCAAAATACTCCAAATTCTGTTTTCACACCCTTCATATTGTTTTGATGTCAAGAAAGCTGCCAGCAAGTCACAGGTTTTTAAATATGCAGGAAGCTTCAGCCTTGATAACAACTCCAAAGTCGAGGCATGAGGTGCTTTTTCTTAACAAAAAAAGAATCTAATTGGCCCCTACAGCCAAGGCAAACAGTAAAAGCATGTTTCAAAAAGTGAGAATTCATGGAAATGTTGCCTACAGAACACAGAATGACAAAACTATTCTCCTTTAGCAAAGGAAATGAAGTTCTTATAGAACAGCTCTCCTAATCATTAACTTGGGTAGACAACCAACAGAAAGTGCAACTGAAAATTCTCCAGAAAAAGCACTAGTACAAATCCAAAATCCTTGCTGTGTATAATGTGTCACAGATAAGTCATACTTTTTTCCACAAATTAAAAATATTTCTTACCACTGAATCATCAATTTCAGAGATGCTATTGTGACTCATATCCAAAGTTGTTAAAGTTCTCCAGGTTGGGATAATTGCTGTTACTGGACAATTTGAATTTTCCAGTGCATCCTCTGGCTCCCACTGATCCAACTCAGAGGCTTCAGGCACCAGGATTTCCTATTGAAGAGGAGGACACCAATATTTGGCTTACATCTTCAGGGAAAGCTAATGGTTTTGGAAATTACCTCAACAATCTCATGTAAGCAAGCATCAAAAGTGTCTCAGTGAAGGGACACATCCAAACACTTCTTTCACTGAACCTTGAGATTCTGTAAGGTTAGAAAACCCTTAGAGTTCCATGGTTTTAAAAACAGAACCTGCAATAGGCAGTACAGAACACTCCATGGCCTCCAAATGGATATTTCCCCATTGTGCACATTGGTTTTGCATGTGCTTTGAACACTCACCAGAAGTAGGAACTTGCTCTTACCTTCATTGATGTTGCTGAAAATCGAACACTCAGAGTGGCCAGGGCATGTTTGGATGAAGTCAGCCCTTTGATAAGCTTTCCCCCACAATGACTGATCTATATAAAAAAAACGCATTATGAAGTCAGAAATGTTAGGACAGACAAATGAGACATAAGAGAGGCAGCTAAAAGCTTCAATAGCAGATTCTACAGCAATCTGCAAAGTAGTTACAGCACTCCTCTACAATCTCCTGAGATTATCAGGTCAGAAATATTGACACTTGGCAAAGCTAAAGCAAGAAATTAGAGACATAACCACAGAAAAGTAAAATTCAAACATGTATTAAAACAAAGCTGCTCAACTGACTTTCCACTTGTCCCATGTATTCAAGGTTAAACTACTCAGGTGATTTTACAGGTCACAGCATTTTACTATCACCAGAAAGAGAGGCATCTCAACTATGACTCTACCTACAGACACATCCATTTGGTTATCAGACGATCAGATGTCCTTTTTATTCTAAGAAAAAGAAATGCCTGGGAAGTGAGGATACTAATCTAACAATTTAACGCTGTAGTCCTCTGATTACACAGACTAAGTTTAAGATTACAAAGTCTCTCTTTAAGTAGCTCAATTTGAAACAACATTACTGAGAATCTGCTACAGCATCTGTCCACATCCTTCTCTGTGGACAGTCAACACACATTGTACAACCAGGAGAGCTGGCACATTTGTTGGTGTATCAGGGAAACCACACTGAACTGACAGAGTTTCCTCCAGTCTTGAAAAAATTCTTCCCAGATTACCACTGTTAATTTTTGGACAGTGTTTACTCTGGCATGAAAGTGTTCATCTAGTGCCAGTCAATCCAAAAATTTTCATGAAGATACACTTTTAAAAGTCTTCAAGATCTGAAATCTCTTTTCCCCACATTCATGCTCACAGAAAAGGGGAAAATTGATACAATTCTGCAATATCCTCTCTGCTGTGTTAGACTCTCACTCTATAGCCCATTGTAGTTTCTTTCCCACATGAGAATGACAATAAATCACTGACTTGAGAAATACACTTCAGTTTTTAATCAGCAACAGTCTCATATCAATGAGACAATAGCATTTTGGATATTCTCTCTCTCTAGAAAGACCTGAAGTGGTCAAGAAGGTATTTCAAAAAATACCCATTGAAAACTGCTAGAAACCCTGATATTTACATTGCAAATAGAGCAATGAAAAAAATCTGCAAATTATCAAGCAAGCAGCACTATACCCAAAAGTCTTCTTTCACAAACAAATTTAATGTCAGGACATTTTCACAAATATCTGACCTATTTTTTTCCAAATAAAAAGCAATTTGTAGTAAGAGATCCCACTATAGCCACTTGTTAGTTCGTTAAAGCATTGGAAAGGCACTCAGGTATAGGTTTAGTGTGAATGCCAGAAACTGGGTTTTTTTGGAAACACACATAGCACAAGCTCCTCTAATTTAAAAGCTGTGTCCTCATTTCCAAAACTTGTGAAAAAACATTGTTTCACAAATGAAACAGTCCTCCTAAACTCTGCATTCCCCAATTCCAGCAGCAAATCAAAGCAGACAACCATCAGATCCGAGATATATGGGGCAGGCCTGGCATTTGCAGAATGAATTTATAAGCAGTATCTCAGTCCTACCTCTATTTGATGAAGTGATTTGAAAATAGACAGATCAAAAGGCAAGAGATGCTCCTGAATGTTACTGGTTCCAAAAGGTCCCCCTGTTCCAGTGACCTGTCATTTAAGACATTGAAAACTGAGTTAGTGCACACAATCCACCTTGTTCACATTCCAGTCTTACACAGGAAATGGCCAAAGGGCAGTGGCTTGGAAAGACAGCCAAAGTTCCAACCAATTTTTCAAATATGGAATGATTCATGACACTTGCAGGTTAACTCTTCTGGAAAACAAACACTAGCTGCTCCAGCTAAGTGCACTGAACTTGAAGTGCCACCTTGTGCTTGCATTCTGTAGCACACGGAGCATGCCAAAAGCAGTACCATACGCAAGGCTGACCAAGGCTCCATTCTCAGCTGAAAATCAGAGTTACTTTCACAGAAAACAACTTCATTGAACCCTCTGAGCCCCCCAAGTCAGCACTGTCTTTAATTCCACTACAAAGGATGAAGTTCAAGGCATTGACAAGATGGGTTTGAAGAAAACAAGTGTTACACTGATACACACCAATAAAAAAGCATCCGGCATTTCCATAGGGCCATAGGATTCTGGCCTCAGAGCACGTCAGCAGCATATAAAGCAGGTGGTTTCATTTATGTTCGCTATGAATAGAATTTTGAGAGAAAACTCTAAGGGTTTTCTCTGGTTTTATGTATCCGACAAGCTCTGAATGTGCCCACTCACAAGCATTCAGAAGGGCTAGAAATTCCGCAGATGGCGATTTTTCTAAACAATAAGTTCTTCTCCAGCCAGAAAATCCTCCCTGCAGAGGATTCTATACAGAGAGAGGATGAGAAGGCAACTGAGGAGCCCCAGGAACACCAGCACAGCTGTGGCTTTGCTTCGCTGATCCACCATTTGATTTCAGCTTTGAACACACGACACAGTTAAAAGGCAGCTCCTCATGCAATAAAGAGGCTAAAATGAGTTTTTGAGTCATAGCAAGCAGTGTTAAAAAGATTACTCAGGGAAAGTCTAATTCATTTATTTGCCAGAAAAAAAAAGTCAAATTGTCTCCTGACAAAAACTATCTGTTCAGAGGCCATTTTACATTTATTCTGAAATGGCATTTTAGCTAGAAATTCAGGGCCATCTATGAAACTGAGATGCTTTTTAGGGTTTTATTTTTAACTTTCAGATGCAGTCAGACAGTGAGAAAGGGGGCAAGACATATAGATGTACATATGCACATGTATTCATATACACTGGCCTGCCCATAGTGCCTGCAAAGAAAGCAAGTTGAAGAGGTCAATATTTATTTCTTTACCCACCCCTACTGGGACTCAGCAAGATTCTGTGGCTGCATCTATACAGAGAGCACTGCTGAAAAGGCCACATCACACAGCAAACATCTTGGCTGGAGAACAACGTGAGGGCTGGCAGCATTAACACCTATTTAACACTGAGCTCACCTTTAGATACTTGAGTCTACAGGTGAAATCCAGAATATGCCCCAGATCTGTTTTGGCATCTCCATTAGCACAGGTAGGTTTGCCCTGCAGCAGCTGCTGAGTGACAGCGTACAACTGCAAGGGCCTGATGGTGAAGACTTCTCCAGCCATTAAGAGCTGCTCTCCTGAAAAACAGAGTAGCTTAGGATCAAACACAGAGCTACAAGGGTTACATAGGAATAAATGGTACATGGAAAATGGAATGGTACATGTTTGTCATTTATACTCTAGGGTGAAAATTGAGGTAGCAAAATATATTTTTTTTAACGTCAAAATAATGCAGGTATTCAAGTGGGCATTCATCATACAGGTCCAAAGTTCCTAATGCAACTAATAGCAAATTTCCCAGTCTTAACAGGACTGGAATCAAAGTTTCTTTACATAATGTAAGAATTATGAAACTTTTTCTGAGATATCTCTAAGTTTATAGCAGTAAGGTATTTTTCTATTCAGAAAACACAGTACCTGATATCTAAAATACAGACCTCAGATCTCTTGCTATGCTGCCTAAATGAAGAATTGCAGTAAATAATGTTTTTTGGAAACTATGGAGATTTTCTGCACACTAGTACCAAAGCAAACACCCAGAACAGAAAATGCCTTATCTAATTATAATTCTGTAATCCAATTTAACAGTAGGAACAGCAGGAAGAAGCATACAAAAGCCTCTCTGAAGGCACCATAAGCTTGATGCAGGCTAAAGTAGCTGGAACACACACATGGAATTAATGTCTTTATTCCTTTTAGGGACACCAGTTTGACTTCATGGACAAGAAAGCATCAGCTTTTGTGATAAGCAGAGTTCTCAGAAATGCTCTGAGGCGTAAAATTCCCTTCAGCTCCAGTGGGAGCAAGTCCAAGAGTCCAGCTGCACATACATTACTGGAAGGTTTCACTAATACAGAGCAGTCAGTGACACATCAGCAATTCTCGTATCAGTTAGACTGTAGGCACTAGAAAGCCAGCAGAGATTTCTTCATAAGCTTCCTTAAGATACTCCACAATTTGCTGAATGGGCTCTCCGAGGTGGCTTCACCTACAGGTAACTTTCTGCCAGTAGAATCTGAAATGGCATTGCTGAAACACGCTCCACCTATCATGCCTACCACTCCTCAGCCAACTGAAATGATACAGTAGCATCTTGCATGTCCTTCAAGACAAAAATAGCAGGGATTAATCCTTTCACATGCCTCCTGCTGTCAATGGAGCAGTTGGAGCTGTTGTAGTTACAGTAAGAGCATTTCATTTTCATCTGCCAGTCTCAGAGAAGCATACCCTTAAATTAACTGACCAGAAGGTCTCCTGAATTCTGGAAGAATAATATTTAGATATGTAAAGTGATCTCTTGCATTTAATACACAGACTATCAGGACTCACTGACACAGACCAAGCTTCCTTACAGGTTACACTAAAACACACTGAGACGGAGAGCTCAGCAAAAGCTCCTGATCACCACTGCCACACCCTATCCCTTAAAGACACAGACTAGGAGGCCCTTCCCAAAACGTAAATTCACCAATTTCTAGTTTCCAACAGTGGCTGCAAGACTGTTGCAGCTCCTCACAAAATGCAGCTTGAATTCAAGTGCAAGCAGCAAGAAAACGACAGAAAAAAAGAAGGGAGAGAAAAAGTATCAGTCAGATATGGAAGATTAGATCTCTCACTGTCTGGAGTTAAAATATGAAAGGCATGTGAATGCATGAACATAGAGAATAACATTCCTGGATAAATACTGCAAGTTCCTTACCTTTGTGAAAGAGCTCTTCAGCCAATGCAGCAGTGATCCCATTGATCTCCTGCAAACAATAAACCATTGCAATAAGTGTTATTTACATACTTATGCTTCCAATTTTTAAATTTGTACTTTTAGTGAAGTATCCTTTTTTTGCTGTGGTAGAGGACTGATTTTTTTATTTTTTTAACTGAAATCAGGAGTAACTGTTTTACAGATTTCTTTTTAACTTGAAAATGCTTCATAAAAATTACTTGAAATTGTTTTATTTCATATGATTTTCACTTCCAATATAAAAGACAGTGAACTGCATTAAAATAATCCCATACTGCACACATTAAAAAAGGACAGCAGCACTTAGAGCAAGTTATTACTAGCCATCATTAGCCCAACTTGGAAGAAAGCTCTGATTTGAAGAAAATATTACAAGCGCAGTGTTCTTCAAATTTTAACAATTAAGACTATTCTAATTCCTCAAGCACTCAACATTTCCTCAGAATATCACTGACACAGATAAAGCCTTACATTAACAGGTCTACAGAAAAAAGAGATATAAAGAGTAAGTAGTCTTCAGGACTTCAACTCTACTGTGTTTGCTGCAAAGTAATGCAAATCCCTCCTTTTCTCACCATCCCTCTTCCCCCTCCTGGACACACTCAGGTGCTCAAACCTCCATTCCTGGCACTGACAGCTCCAGCATGAAAGGCTGAAAACTCTCAGTGTAGGGATTTGTACTTTCTAAATCTGCAGGTGCACAAAGATCAATACAAGTATTTCCCACCTGGGCACACCTCTCTCCACAAAAAGCATATGCTCTGTGCAAGTCCAGAAATAGTTCTGAGCACTTCCAATCCCTTTCAAAGGCCCACAGAAGGAACAAAACAAAACTGTTTGTGAGGGTGAAGCTTCCCCTACACAAACATCTCATTTTAAGGTAGCTGCAAAGTATAACAGATATTATGGATCATCACTACATGAATATTTCATGAGTTTACTTTGCTGACAAATACCTCATGATTCATAACAAGGGAATACATCCACAGGACATCTGCAGCAGACAGCTCAGTTCATTTGATGAGGCAAGGATTTTAGAACATCACATTCTTAGTGCAACTGAAACCCCATTCACTGAGGATGAACAAAGCCCCCACGCCATAGTTTTGAGAACAACAAGCTCAAAGCTGTATTCCAAACAAAATTAAACAATTCTGATTCACATCTGAATAAGCCAATTACACTCATCTGGCAAGCACAGACTTAATTGAAAACTCTCCTCTGTATCTCTTTTGTCATCTGGGAGCCATTTTTTTTTCCACATTTATAATTGTAACAAGATTATGACTTAGACTGTTCAGTGACTAGCAGGCAAAAAAAAAGGAACTCTATTCCTCGGTCAGATCTACAAGAGACTTCTGTCTTAGCTGTAACTACTAAATGCACCACACCCAAAGAGGTCCATTGTTTGCAGGTGTCTCTGAACAGCCGTTGGTGGGTACTCCATGCTTTTCCTGCAAAACCTTCTATATGTCAGTTACCAAAACCAATCTTCTAAGATGACAAAGACAGCACAACAAAATAAGCATCCCCGTAACATTCCAGAAATCCTTTTCAAAGTCAAAGTAACAGTAAAATTCTACATTGCTGTCACATGCAACTGTTTCTCTTTTCTAGGCTGTGCCCAAGAACTAAAGGCTTCAAAGTGAGTTTAATGTATCCATGGCTGGTATTTCCACTTCATTTAGTTCTATTAACCAGAGAAATAAAATTAAATAATTCTTACTAGAAATAATACAAAAAAGAATAGACAAAAATATTGTAGCCTTCCTACAAAAATTAATGAGGCAATATCGGGGATCATAATGTCTCCAAGTATATATATGGGTTGTCTGGTAATAAAGATATTTTAAAAGATCAAAGTTCTGCAGAAAGGTAATTTTTTCCAGTAGACTGACTGTGGTAAATATTTAGCTTTTCTCCTGAACGATTAATATTTTTTTTGGTAAATATTTAAAAGTAGTCTAAAGTTCCCAGCAAAAAACAATTGAGTTTATAACTAAGTCAGATCCCCCTAAAGCAAAGAAATGCAGATTAAGCAACATCTTTGCTCTTAATAGCCAAGAGCAGTTTAGAAACAGGGAAGCATTTATATCTAAAAACTGCTAGCTCTTTGGAAAAGCAAAAAAAGATTACATTACAAGAGGAAAAAAATAGTCTTTCTGAGAAATAAGTCAGGGTCTAGGAAGAACAACTGCCTGCATAAAAACCACGCAGAAATTATAACACTGAAACTTTAATGAAATGGACGTCATTTACAAGACAGAGCAGGCACAGAACAGAAAAATTATGCAATTTGCTGGTGATCCCTGGAATTTTGGTCTATTTGAACAGAATTCTCCCTACATTGTAAGACATTTTTAATAAATTTAAAACCTCAATTTGATTTCAGAGGGCTTGATAGTTACAAATCTGTGCTTCACTCTCAAGTCTGCGAGGCAATAGCAACATTGGAATAAATCTTCTACTGTTTTTATCTAAGAAACTCTGAAGTCTAACCAGGATAATTATGTTCACGTAACATAACTAAACTAGGCTTTCCTTTGGTGCTAAAATTTAATTAACACCTAATGGACCACTTGTGACTAATTCTGAAGCTTTTCTATGAAACCATGAAGGGCCTTCGCAAAACATTCCACCCCAAAGCACTTACTGCTCCTTCTTTCCATGCAGTTCTCCAGTGCTTTTTCCTCTTTATGAAATTCCTTCTCCCCCTTACAACATGGTGCCATATTGCAAAAAAAAATTGCAATCTGAACATGCAATCAAGTAATTGCTTCTTATTTCAAGTATCCTTTACCGTAACATTCTGTCTGCTGGAGCTAAGTCTCCAAAGGTCACTCCATCATTGTGCTTCCATCAATTTTCTTCATTTGGGCTACTGGAAACTGTTCCAGTGTAAACCACAGCTCCAACCATTAGCCACTAAGTAGGGGGATGTGGATCCATTATGCAATGTTCATTTGAGAGCCAGCACTTTTGACATCAGCCTAACCAATTCAGCCTCACATTTATTCACAGCTTCCAACTCTCCTGCCAGCACTTATTTTCTCTTCTTAGAGTCCCTGCCCACACTACTTTCCAGCACAGTGTCTACTGCAATAAAAAGTAGTGTCAAAAATCTTAAAAATATGCTTTGTTATGTTGTGCAAAATGTTCAAAAAGAACCATTTCAGCAAATTCATGAAGATTCCACAGAATTCTCTCCAAGTCAGAGAACTAGGGAAAGACACTCAGGCCTCTATTCAGACACTAAACCATAACTTACATATAAATGAAAGTGTAAGAAGTGTGACAAAACTTTTGGTGCAGTAACAGGGAACTTGAGCAGCAGAGTTTGCAGGTAGATCTCCAGTTCCTTTTGTCTTTTCTCCACAAGGCTTTTGGAATTTTTTCCAATGATCTTCTTTGGAGGTAACAGATTTTTATCTATTTTTTTCTCTGAAACAAGCTGAAAGACAAAGACCAGAGTTAATACTTGACATACCATCTGAACTTGCACAAAAGATGCAATGGAACACATTAAAGCACATGTTGCCTAATCCTGGGAAGATCCAAAAATAAAATTACTTCAATAAATTTAGCTACTGCCTTCAAAGTATTAGGTATTTTCAGAAAGAACATTTTGTCATGGAATGATCACAGTTTAATAAATAACAGTGTCTGCTGGAAGAACTACTCCCAGTACCAGGGCAGAATGTAACAAATGTCATAGAACAACAAAATAACCAGTGCATTCCTGAGGAACCAGATCACTCTTGAATAAAGTAGACTTTTCCTCATTTTGTTTTGTTTTTTATCAGCACTGGTTGATAACTATCCCACGCTACTTTAAGGACATTTTTATCATCCACCCTGATGAGACTTTGGTCACTAAATCAGCTGATCATAAACATCCTACTTAGCAAAAAGTTCAATGACTCCAGCCTGAACTCTCCTCTCTGACACAGTTTCCATCCCAGGCTAAAATTGTCCAGGTCAACCTTCCCCAGTTCAAGAGGGGAGTGTAACAGGGGCAAGTAATTATGTTCTCACAAAAAGGACTTAGTTCAGATGGCACCTGGCAGATATTCTCTTTTAATGAAGAAAGAAATTATGTAAACTATTCTGTAAAACAGAACTACAAGAACTGTGCAAAGTTTTGTAAGAGACCAAGGTCACAGTTTTAACATTCCTACCTTTTCATGCAGGTCATGGAAATCACTGTAACGATGTTTGACTGTCCACTGATGATTGCCAACACTGACCTGAATAATGTACACCTGAAAGGACAAAATTCAAATAAGGACACTGCAAAACATTTGCCTTAAAGAGAAGCTGACTGTGAGACCTGCTGGCTGAGGGAGCACTGTAAGGTGGGTCTATACTCTGCAAGAATCAGAGCTAAAGAAATGCTAACCCCAGCTCTGAGGTGACTCTGCTGACCTGAGGCTGCTCCACAACAAGAACATGCAGATGCCTCGGTGTAAAGCAATGGCTTTCATTTCTGCAACCCAAAGGTTAATAACCAAGGGCTCTAAGCTACTTCTTTTTCTGAAGGTTTTTGCTAACTGAAGTTGGTATTCATAGCTACTCACAAGCCTGAGAGAGCAGCATCCCTTCTTCCATCCACCAAGTTCCACACAATGGGCAGAGGAACTTGGCAAGCATCCTGCTGTCACTTCAGTAAAACAGAAATCTGGAGCTTAACCCTTGAGAAAACCGAACAAATCCTTTGGTGGGGTGGATGCTATTTTATTCCTTTTAGGGTAAAGCACATAAGACACCTTCCTGAAAAGTTACTGTGCCCAAAGAATCAGTACAATTATGCAAAGCAACTCAACATTTCCTAATACAAAACTAAGTATTTTTAGCCATGAATGTATCAAATAAAGATTTTCATTCTAGGTGACTTTCTGGATTGAACAGTACTGGTTTTGCAGGAAACTCAGCCTACCTTTTGATGTGCCAAAAATAAGCCATCTCAAAGACATTTTAAAGGTACAAGATAAAACACAAGCAGAAAAACAAGGCTCTGCAAAACCAGTTCCACAGTTACTTGAATACAACAAATTAAATAAACTATATTATCCACTCCAACTGTACTCTTTGGGAAAACACCAACTTGTAATCAAATCTCGAAAGCATTTAATACAGCTGAGAACTTGCTTACTACCACAGATCACCAAGAGCTGACTCATAGCTGCTGTGAGGATGATACACATCTAGTTGCTAAACCCATTTGAGCAAACAAAAAGCATCAACAGTTTCAATGTGTTACATAAAAGATCTGTTTTCACTTACTGCGAGTACAGAGCAGCACAATGTCAAACATTAAATAGAATACCACCTGCATTTTAGAAGATGAACTACAGTTGATGGCAGTTTTATTTTTGTGAGCATCTGACACTGGCTCACTGAACAAAACCCAAGCCCTACAGAGAACCAAACCAAGATGTCTGACTAGTGCACAGGATGTCTGACATGTGCAGTGAGTGACACATCAGTGCTGGGACGAGCACTGAAAACACAGAAGGATGCCCACACAGAATTATAGACTCAATTAAAGCCTGTGCCTGCTTTCCTGTCATGTTGTGTTGGGAAACAGCAGATCAGGATTAATCACTGTGCTCTGGTGACAAACCAGAACAGGAATAACACCAGCCTCCAAAAGCACCTCATGACCCTGAGGAAAGCAAGGAGAGACTCAAAGAAACTAAACTTAGAAGTAAAGTACTACATTTCTCAGCCATAATAAAAATACCAGTTCTTTTGAAAAGCTGACTGTGTTAAACAATGGCAGAGCAAGCAGCACATCCAAATGCAATGCACATTGAGCACACAAGCATGAAACCTCAGATTAGACAATGGAAACTCAGTAACTTCACATGTCCCTACTAACAGCTCACCAGGTGAGCAAGGAAACCTCTCTGTATAAAACACAGAGAAAATTTGAAACAAAGGTTTCATATCCTTTTGCTGAAAAGGCAAGCACTGGTCACTTCTAGAAACACAGCACTTATGAAAGGGACAGTCTGGTTGGGAAAGTACCTGTTAAAGTGAGTGTTTGCATGCACTGATACAATTGCTTAAGTTAAGTCTCTAAAAAGCCACAGCATTTCCCATCTAGAAGGCAGCCAGAGCAGGCAGCACATATTCACCCCTCAAACAGCACCAGTATGCAGAGACAGCAACTGATTTCACATCAAGCCACAAGCTGCCACTATCTTGAAGAATAAATATATAAATGCAATATGCTGACGTGCATATTAAGACTTGCCTTAATATAGAAACAAATCATTTTAAAGCAAAAAAATCCCCTTGGATAGCTCACTGTTTCAGGAGCTTAGGTTCATCATTAAAAAATTTTGAGTGCACTAAAAGGACAAGGCTGACAGCTTAAGTTCAGGCTCTCCAAGGGCTGCCTGTCACACCAAGTGCTAAAGGAATACACAAATAATGATGACATCCTCACACTGCACTTCTTGCAGACATAAATAAACGCACCATGTGAAATCCCCACCCATCCTTATGCCACAAACTGCACTTCTACTGAGCTAAAACACAAACCCCTTTATGTTCACAGGACTTCCTTCTCCACCTGTCTCCACCAAACCCTTCTGTATAAAAAGTTTTGTCCATCTTTCTATAAATCAGTTCTTTTGGTTACGTTCTGCTTTGTAAAGTGTTTGGCATATTTGCAGTGCTGTATATTTTCTTTATTTTCTAGCAAGCCACTACAAGTTCTTTGCAGTTAAGAGCCCACATCACCAAACAGCATCCCTTCATCTTCCTAAATATTGAGGGGTGAAAGGCTGACTAAACATTTTCAAACCAGCCATTAAATGAACAGCAGCGACTCCAGGCTGCTTTTTGTTCACTTCCTATACACAGCACAAAAACCTGCCCACCTTGCTTTACACGAAGAACTTGCATTTCTCCAGTGTGTCTCATCCCACTGCACACGCTTCAGAACTGCAAAAACACCAAACAACAACCCAGCACTTAAATGACAGAGCTCTCCATGGAAGCCTGGGTCACAGGTGTGACTACAGCCAGTAAGTGCC
Organism: Phainopepla nitens; assembly: GCA_013400175.1. Lineage (NCBI taxonomy): Eukaryota > Metazoa > Chordata > Aves > Passeriformes > Bombycillidae > Phainopepla > Phainopepla nitens. Next base: position 504,858 of record VXBQ01011373.1, on the reverse strand, counting down.
AAATTCCAGAGCAGTGATGCAGCCACATCTCCTCCTCCCTGCCTCATCAAGCAGTCAGACAGCTTACATCCCTTCAAGGAAGCAACAGTATTTTCCTTAAATATCAAAAGTAGTATTTATGTTAAAAACAGCTGCAAAAGACAGGAAAAGCAGGAAGGCAATTTTAGGCCAAACAAATGCATAGCAGGAAACAAATGAAGCACTGACAGCCTTGAGGCCTTCTACTCAAAATAAGTCTTCAGTCACCATCAGTTGGACCAGCACATTCAGGAGAAACACCCTGCAGAAATGCTCATACCTTACTAACCCAACAGAAAACACATCAACCAGTGCAGGATTTTTTTCCTGCTGGATTTACCCATAGCTTGCCTTTCATGGTAAAAACTCCAGCAAGAATCACATTTTTGAAAGTACCTTCAACATTACAGAGAACTGTGGGCCTCCCTGATCTATTCTACAGATCTAATATCAGAACTGTCAAATAGATGTGATTACAGTCCCCTTCTATTGAGACTGAGCTCTGAAACACAGAGCACAACAGGAAGCTCTTATGCCACAAGAGAAACAAGGATGTAAATAGGATCACTGCCACCTGACCACATGGTAATGGATGAAGATGCAGGTTGCTACAGCTGTATTTCCTTTCTTACCTTTACCAAATCTCACTGACTTTTACACCATTCAACAATCTCTGTCCCAGTGCAGGTCTTTGTCATGTTCCTTAAGCACCACTCAACTAATTATGAACACCAAACACATGATATTTTTTTAAAAAACTTTTCATTGTGTGATGAATTCTGTAAAACTTCTGTTTTCATTTCAAGATCTATTCCCACATTTCTAATGGCTTGGGCCTGTCTCATAAAAGCTGACTCAGAGTCCTGCTAACAGCTTCAGAAAGTTACACATATGCAAACTTAGTGCCAACATGCCTTCAAAAATGCAGCAAGAGAATCAAAGTAGGACCAAATAATGGTAAATCTTGTCTTTCATACACTGTACTTTTAAAGTTCCCAAGAAAAATGGCATTAAAGTAGCATGGTATTCCCATAACCACTAAAGAAAGAAATCTGGTCTTGAAAAAATAAGCTTCCTTGGGCTTAGGTGCAGCAGTTTAAAATGTTACCCTCAACTCTCAGCTGATCAGATGAACACTGCCTGCAGAGTTACACACCTGAACTCCAGCTCAATCCAGAACATTAATGGTGCTACCAAAGGCTGGCCCCACCACAGCACTTGTCTGCAGGCTGAAGCAGCAAAGGAGCTCCTGTTTCTCCTCCTGCACCATAACTTCCAGAGGATAAGGGGGCAGATGACACTGACATTCTGTCAACGGAATGCATCTGATTTTCTTATTCACTGGTATTGCACAATAGGGATGGAAATTCTCAACAGCAGCACTGCTGAGTCTGGGTCCACACCTGACATGGAAGTTTCCAGTCCCCAAGCCACAGGTCTCACAGTGCCTCTTGGCTGACTGAGGGATGAACCACATCCTAACACACCCCCAGTAACACCTCAACAGCAGAGGTACCATTTCTGAGAATACACATCATGCAACTACGAGAATGAGCTCACGCACTTCTCAAAAACTCATTTCAAGCTTGTAGCCAACTCCTTCACCCAAAGCTCCACATGTTTTTGCCTGTAAATGTGGCAACTGACCACCTGAGAGTCATTCCCACAATCGTGTTTCAAGGGTCATCACCTGGGAAGGAGTTAGGCTCTTCATGTGTCACAGCTGTGAAAAGCTCTGTCCTATCAACAACTCAGAGTTTTCCCTGGATACCTTAACAGAGGCAGGAGCATGAACTATTACTTGTATCCATCACACAACTTTCCAAATACTGTCTTTCTAAACCATTGCTCCCCTTTCCCTTTTCTTTTGTACAGCACGAAGCCTGATGTCATCCATGTGCACTCTACCAAAAAAAGGTCTTTCAAATCACACTAAAATGAGGCAGAAGGAGAAAACGTTTTTTAGTTATATAACTAAAGGATGGTGTGCTCGAGACATTTTCTATCTGCAATTATACTGAGGCTTGTTTTAGGATGAGCTTCTTCCTGAAAAACAGACCAATTAACTCTTGGTAGAAAGCAACCAGATGAAAAACAAGTTATGTATCAAAAGCTTAATTCCTTCCCCAAACGAAAAAGCTGCGGGCAATTTCTTCCTTTTTTTTTTTTTTTTGGTGGGGTACGAGAAAAACTGTCTATCCTAAATCATCTGATTTCCTCTGGAAATAAGATCAGAGGAGTTTTTTTATGACACTTCCACGCGAAGGAAAGATTTCCTGCTTTGGTTAGCCCAGCTTCGAAAGCTATGTTTACTCGACAGCAATCTTCCATAAACACACGCACATACACACAGATACGGACGGGCAAGAACAGGACATTTGCTCACGGAGCCTCCGCCTCTCCCAAAGGACCGAGGCTATGCGGAGCTCAGG